>CABEEJ010000009.1:473349-565034 GCA_901482245.1 Timema douglasi | reverse complement strand
CTCTTCATCGACATAATCGACTTCGGCGTCAAAGCTATACTTTGCGTAGCCATTTCCGAATCCATCATGCTCAACGATGGCGAAGTCTGAGCAGTTCCGTCCAAAGTATTCCGAGGAGCCAATGGTTCCAGGACTTCCTCGTTTAGCTGCCGCATCCTCCTGAATGATCCAGCAAGGCTATGCGCAAGGGAGTGGGTTTCACTGTTGACGTTTCTCCTACCCTTTAGGTGCTTCAGCAGCTTAGTGATCAGCTGTTCGTGCCGCTCCCACACGGTTTGTCTCTTGATTAGGTGCTCGTCGTGCTCCTCCTTCATTCCACTTGCAGCAGATGAGGCCAAGTGGTCAACCTGTTCGATGTGACGGTCGCTGGCTGACGACATCCCGGAGCCCGTCTTTACACTCCAGTCGGACGCCGGTACTGAGGTATCCCTCCTCTGCACCGCAGACGTTAATTTCATACCTAAACTCTCCAGTATTTGTTTTTTATTCGGGGTCTTTTCCCCTAGCTGGGTTTTGGTCCACCCCGAGTATTTAATTTCCCCGGTACCCGACATATCTGCCGGGATCCCCCTATCCGCCACCCGGGGAGGCGCCCGATGCGGAACCCAGCAAACCCGACACGGTTGTGTGTGTGTGTGTTTTCTTGTTATATTTTGATTTGTTTCTCAAAACAACACAAAAATTAGAAAACATCCCTCATGAGATTATTTTTAAAGATCTTGTTATTCACTTAAAAATAAAACATGTAAGTATTCGGGTTTTTTCTAGTTTGTGCAGCAAAGCATCGTAGCCTAAAAATATTTCTGCTGGAATGTGAATTGCTGCGCCCACAAAAGCAGACTCTTTTCTTAATTTTCGGTGAATGTGTGAATCACATTTAAGTATTTTTACCATACTAAGCTACATTGAAGGGTAAGAACATTTCATCTGTGCGATTAAAAGTTGTTAACTCAAGTCCCCTTGTTTGCTGAGTGATTAGTTGTCTTGAACATTACTAAGAAACATTTATCAGTTAATTCACCCCTGTTTGGTATTTTTTTTAAACCCAATTTGTTCATGCAAATACAATTTAATGTAAAATAAACCAGGCCTAGTAAAATAGTATACCTTATTATTTTAAAAATTAATTATAATAAACTATATATTTTTTGCTTTAGGTCAAAACTCTGGTAAAATGTTGTCAAATGCAACTCTTTTTTTCCATCCCCACTATTTTCCTAGCAGCTAATATCATTAATACCGTTAAATCCATGAACTCATTCATGTGTCCAGGGCACTCGGCGATGATCTGCTGGCCATGGTTCACCACAAAAGTTAGAGTTTTTTCCTCGCATCTCTCAAGCCACTGCTTGTACTTAGGCAACAAGAATTTTTTGCAAGGGCTCATCATGAGCACGGGGAAATTCTCCTCCGGTCGTGGACACATATTGATGAAACAACGGGCGTTGTCACTACCTTCTTTGTATTTGTCATACTTTTCAACTGGAAACAATAAAATAATAAATTTGTAGATCTATAATGCGTAAGAAGTCGCTTCAGTGGCCATATATTCTAAGGCGTCATTCTCATGCTGGACTGGCCTGTTGAAGACGGAAAGATAGAGGTTTGAATCCCGGTCGGGACTACCAAAGGTAATTTTTTCTAACTGGTTTTCCACTCTCCTTCCAACCAAATGCTAAATGATCAAATGCTTATTTCCTTATCCCTACCCCATTAGAGAAATTATTATTATATATATAAAACCTAAATAGGTAGTAATAAGTGATCAAAAATATTGATATATATTGCATAACATGGAAATATTTTTTTTTGTCTTGGTAACTAAACTTTCAGACATGTGAGCAAAATTGAAATATATTTTTACCTTCATTTCCTGCTGTCTCTTCTAGATTCTTTGCTTCTTTCTCATCGTTGAAACAAGCCAATGTTTCATTTTCTTCGCTCTCAAAGGAGAAGTCACCAAACGATGTTTCAATCTCCAAAAGAGTAGAATTTTGAATAGGATTAGGAACATTGCTGTCCATAGTTTTCATTCCTGGGAGTCTTTTGGTCTGCCCTGGTGAAGGCTTCGTCAGAGTCAGTTTCATTAGAGGAGACACCATTTTATTTGGCTTTGATTCAATTGTTGTCATCTCTGTTTCTGCAAACATATCTGAATCTAAGAATGGAAATTCATCCATTGTTTTATCTAGTTCTTGTTCCTCGTGGTTGTTATTGATGCTAGTGGCTGCATATGTATTGTTATGACACATCTGGTGATGTATGTTGTTAGAACATTGGGTATTTATATTTGTTTCTTTTGTTGTTGAAGGGATCTGATGAATGGTAGTTGTTTCTTTTGTTGTTGAAGGGATCTGGTGACTGGTAGTTGTTTCTTTTGTTGTTGAAGGGATCTGATGACTGGTTATGTTTGAAGACATGATGGTAAATTTAATAGTTGCTATCGCTGTATTTACTGTTGCTATTGTTGTTACTGTCCTCTTCATTGTTTCAGACATTTCAGTATTGTTGCCACTTATCTGTGCAGCTTGCTGTGGCGCATGTGGTGTGCTTGTTCGACTTGTTGATTCAACTGGGAGGGTAACATTAGGGGTTATAGGGGTACTGTTGTACGAGTCTGTAGTGAGTTGGTTCTTTTGTGGCTCAATCCTTTTACTGCGTGCAGGAGTTGTCATGGAAGTGTGTGTAGAAATAGAAGTAGTAAACTGCTGCGATCTGAAAAGGTTTTGGTGGTTTTGAAACTTAAGGACTGCCATTTCCATAAGAAATGCCATATTGTGTGAATGTTTCCATTAGAGTAGGCTGCACCCTTAATGTTGGTACTTGTACCGCTGTTTGAAAATAAATCAAAAGGATGAAACGTCATACTCACGCATATTTTCGGGTAGCCAAGGTCATCCTGTGTCGCGTGTATAGTTTATGAGTCGGACTGTAATAGAAGTCATCCGAGTCATCTCTTGTGGTACTGAAGGTTGTGGAGCGAGCGCCATGATATCTGTGCCGCGTGAGCACGTTTTCTATATGGCTTCGTGCATTGGCTGCTACAGGTTCGTTCAGGATAGGCATCTGTTCCCACTCTTTAAAACAAATATAGGGTAAACATATACTTTAGAATAATGAGAGGATAATTACCCCGAATATGAGACAAACCAGTTTTATTCCATTAATAGAGAAAGCCAAAAATTTCAGGTTTTATTTTCATGTTGTCTTTTACAATATAGTTAGTAAGTGAAGAAAGTACAATATAAAAACAAGTCAATACTCTCTTGAACATCCTTAACATTTTCCAATCCCCCTCTTCACTCTTATACCCATAGATGCAATCCTACGATTACTCCATCTCTTCCGCACGTTGTCAAAACTACTCAATTGGGTTATACATAAATATTGATTATGCTAATGGAGTAGGAATGAGGAAGGTAATTTTTTAGAGGAAATATACTCTTATTTGCTTGGAGGGAGAGTGGGAAAATATTTAGAAAAAACCACGCTTAGTATACCTGACTGGGATTCTACCCCTGATCTCTCATCACAGACAGTCCAGTCCAAATCAAGAAGTGACCCGTCATAGCATGGGGCCACCGATTCAATCTAATTCCCATGTTTTAGTCACACATTTCATGGTTATTAAGTAGCTCGTTCTTACCAAATGATTTTGGGATTGAATTAGCTCTCCTCGATATAACTTCTCTGTGCCGTTCACGTCTTATGTCAGGTGGTATTCTTCTTTTGGTTCGAGTGTAGGTAGCACTGTTCACACTTAAGTCTACATCAGCTTCAACCTGTGCTAAAACAAGATTTTCTTTATTTTATTAATGAGTGTTTTAATTTAAAGCCATAACCACATTTAAATCTCAATGAGGAAATGAAATTGACTTCTATCAGTCTAGGAAGGCTTCACATATCTGACATCAAAAGATTATCATGTTACTTACTATCAGTAGATTGAAGCGTTATGTTTTGTTTACGACTTAGATTTATTTAAAAGTGGTTTTTAAGGGTAGCTTGCTACATGTTTTAAATTATTACACTTTTGTGAATTTCATTTTGTTATGTGGATTTTTTTTAAAGCTGTACTCACTATTTTAATCTTTTTCAAAGGGAAAAAACACCTTGACAAATATTAATCTGTCAGAATATATGACAGGCATAACTAAGGTATAGAAATAATTCAGTGCACCCAGCGTTGTAGAGGCACCTCTAAAGACCTCAAATGATTGTAATAAAAACTAAACTAATAAGAAGCTAACTTTACTATATGAGATTGGCAAGGAACATACTTGTAAAACAGTAGAATGATTGTTAAACCTCTAGTCAATGAAACATTAGAAGTGAATAAAGGAGTTAATTTATTATAAGAAGAAATAGAAAAAGAAATATTTTTTTTAAATAAAATAAATATGAATTGAAGAAGATAAACAATATTTATTAAGGATAGAAACCTTAAGTCAGGAAAAATCGATAAACTTATATTCCCACTTCCCCTAAGAATACCACAAAATATACTTAAAAATGTTAAAGAGCAAAATGGTTATACAATTAGGAGGATTGGCGTAGTCCTAATATATTAGAAAGTTAACGATTAGCATATGAAATAGTCAAGGACTCATCATACATGATAGAAAATAAATAAACAAATCACAAAGTCATAAATGACACTAAAATTTGATAAAAAGTTGTGACAAGGATTAATACAATTTCACTTAATTGAAGGAAAAATTAAAGGTGATTGACAGTAAATAGCTTTAGGCAGTTAATTAAATTGTAAAACACACCTTAGAGATAAACGATGAGAAAATTACGTGCGAAACCTATTAAAATTAATTACATCGTATGTATAAAAATCAAATTTTGAAACCACACATTAAATGGTTTACCAGATAATAGTTTGACCCCAGGAATACTCTTATACAACCCTCATTCTAGGCAAGAGACATCCTTCTCAGGCTCGATACATACACTGCTCTTGAGCATGAGTTTAAATAAAATATTATAACGTTCCTTTCCTACTTCTGACAAAACTGTGTAAAGTCACTGGTTTTATCTGAGTGCTCAGTAGCCAACCCTACTACAGCACTTCCGTGGCACCATAGGGGCTTACATGGTTAGGATGGACCCCGAGCGTTAGGTATTGGGATGGATGGTTTGTGGGGAATGAGACTGGCGAGTTAGTCCAATAAGATATATTTATTAATCTAGTCAGATGCTAAACTACTACATGAGTCACCGGGTAGACCTTTCATGATGAGGGAGCAGGCACGATAGCGATCTCGCAACCTATCTGTAGGCCTGTGATCGACCCTCCGGCGGGGTGAACCACCAGATAACATTTTATATCTTCATTTCGCCAGACGGGCTAGATACCGCCACACATGTACTCAGCATGGCTTCCAACATGTGTTATTCTCACACACAAACTTGCTGATCTTGATGTTCACCAGCCAGGAAGGTCCATCGGTCATACCGTGCTCGCTCGTCAACAGGATGCAAGCTATATGAGCTGTATGCCACTCTCAACAGGATGGCAACCCAATACTCTTGACTTTCAAGGAAATCTACAAGCGTGGGTTAACCTCCTGCCAGAATAAGCCTTAAAATAATTAATTATGCTCTTACAATATATTGATTAAATTTTAAAATGACACCTGGACACAGGAATCGAATCCAGGACCTTTGGCCTAGTAGGCCAATGCTCTAACCACTGAGCCATACAGAAATCTACCAGGGTCATTCTCCACTCATATTTTAAGATAGAGGCTGCGATGGACGTGGAAAATCGACGGCTACAAATGAATGATCAATTAAGTTTACAAGCTATCAGATAACACAGCCACCTTCGATCCAGTAGTTGGATTTCTTGCTGCCAATAGTACAATTACAATTGTTTTCCAATCTAAAGAATATGATATTTAGATGAGGCTTTAACCGTAACTAACAAATATAAAAGCTTAGCTATTTAATCCACCAGTTTAAATATAAAACAAATTTGTAACTGTTGAGTAATAAGTGTAGATTATTATAATCGTAGTGCATGCATAAAATATATTAACAACATTGCCTATACTTCATTCACGGTAGGAGTTTACCTCTGAAAGGTCTTTTTTCCTACCAATATCCTACTATATAATAGATTTCTGGTAGGGAAAAAGGCCTTTCAGAGGTAAACTCCTACCGTGACGTAACAGCAAGTCAAGATGGGATTTTCTCTGTTATGTATTCATGTTTTATTCGAAGAGTTTTTAAGATATAAAATTGAAACAAAAATCATAAGTTCTGAAATAATTCTAAAACTAGTCTTACATCATCATCAAGCTGGGTTTTTTTTATCTTAAAATAGGTAGGTTTTTTTTGTTAACACTTTTTTTTAAACTATCCCCAGCTAAGGCTAATTGGCTTAGTCGTGAAAATGGTTTGTAGGACTCTTCCTGGCAAGATGTAAATTTAAAAAATCTGTGGAACCATATGTCTATCTAAAATAGGAAATAAGAAAAATCTTAATTTTAAATGAAATTCAATGCTATCTAGGCACAAATAGTATAGTGAGAATGTATACTTGTCAGCCCAAGAGGGAATATATTATCAGATAAACAAGAGAAATAAACTGATAAAATGCTACATTTGGAGCTACATTATAAAGCAGAAACTTGGATTTTTTATGAAGATAGAAAATAAATACTTGGAGATCTTTGAAATATGGTGCTGGAGAAGACTTGATATGATCAGGTGGACAGACAGGGTGACAAATGAAGTCCTAAGAAGACTGGGTGAGAAGAGAATAATTTTGGATGTGATTCTTTGGTACAAAGAGAACTGGATCGGACACATCCTTAGGAGGAAATTTCTTGTGCATGACGTCATAGAAGAAAAGTTTGAAGGAAAGAGGAGCTTATGAAGGAGGAGGATTAACATATTGGATGACTTGAAGACAAGAAGAAAATTCTGAGAGCTAAGGAGGAAGCAGAGGACAGGGCGCATTGGCAGTCTTCACTCGCAAAAGGAATGGACTTGTCGCAAGACAGAACACCTAATAATAAATTATAAACTAGAGTCCTAATAGGCTGAATTACTAATTTTCTTCCTTCCTTTTATATTTCATGCATTTGACGTCAAAGTGTGATAGTGCTTAAAGTGCTTAGGTGCGTACAATTAAGATGCAGTGCGCTTTGCAAAATAGCTTTGAATTCACCAACTAGGCAATGTTGTTAATATGTTGAAGCTGTACTTGAAAATAGTTTTTAAAAAATCGTTACCAGATACTCACATTTGCAAATTCCAAGATTAATACACATTCCATTAAGATATAAAGAAGTGCCACAAAGTATAAAACCATCATTGTTTATAGAAGAGTTCAATAGAAGCTCGAAAATAAAATTGAATTATTGAAATTAATTATATAACTCCTAACATTTTTATATCTAATTACAAAACTTATTTTATGGTTCTTTTGAAAACATTTTGCGTTGATTGGCCTTTGTTTTGTTTCAATTAAATACCCTGCTAGCACTTTGAGACATTAAAACTATGTGCTATAAAACTTTATTTCCTTAGGACGCACATTAATTATTTTGGTGAATATATTATAGGCCTAGCGTTGCTATTAACTTGGTAGTTTTTTTTAAATATGTTTTAAACTGGTGTTTTATTAAGTAAACACATTTATGAAACATTTAAATTGCATACATTTACATTTTAAATTTGTAGTACAGAAGGAGAAAGTAGATAATACCAAAAAGAATGTGGAGATAAAGTAAGGGAGACCAAGAGAGAGATGGGATGATAAAATAATATCAAGTGTGCAAGTGAGAGGAGAAGAATGGTGAAAGTATAGAAAAAGATGGAGGCGTTTTACTAAACTGACCTGACCACAAGGTGGAAATAAATTATGTGTACGGGAATTTTTATTATCGTGCACATACTTAGCCATTTGTCTCATTAATTCCTAACACATCCATTTTAGTCAAATTATATATAGTTTTCTATCAAATCCTCACGCGGGTGCCTGCATGAACCAACGCGTCACTCTTATGTTAAAATTAATTTATAGTGTTTGAAAGGTTGTGGTTTAAATCCAAGTCGGGCATAATGTCGATGTCTCTTTTCTAAATGGTTTCCCCAATCTACCTTCATGCAAATGTGGGTACATTTTCTCTAAAATGCTACCCCTCTCATACGTGTTCAGTTAGCATATATATAGTTGATGTTTGCATATAGCCCATAAAGCTCGTTGAAATAAACCTATCAAATTTAATTGGTCAAGAGTCTCTTGACCAAATTTAATTGGTCAAGAGTCTCTTATTTAAACTGTAATAAAAGTAATCTTACTTTACGCACACACACACACACACACACACACACACCCCTAGAGTTGTAGCCTTGCTCTCTGCAATCATTTAATTTGTTTGTTTGTTTGTTTGTTTTATTAGTTGAGAACAATACCCACACTCATGCTCACACATGCTAAGGGATTAGACTCGTCATAAAACGGCTTATTGATAAGAGGTAGATCAAGGTTGAACTTGAAACTATTTTCCAAAAGTGATTTTTATTGCACTTTTCCCCAATCTCATTTCTGCAGAAACGTGATTGTACATTTCCTCTAGATACGTTTCTCATCCATTAACTTGTGTTATAATATAAAGACCAATGATCGATTGATAGCTTAGAAATATGTAATTTGAGGTGGTGGGGAAGGAAAGCCAACTTGAAAGAATATTTTGGTTAGGTCTTGAAAGAAAGCAATCTTCTCTCTTCATTTATTCATATCACACATTCTTCACACTTCCATCTGGTGATCACTTTCACAGTTAAAATACAGTATAGTTACTTTGAAAGTTATCAGTGTAAAGAAATGAAAAGTTTGTTTATCAAGACCTAACCTATCTCTTCTCTCAGGTTGGCTTCTTGCCCTGTCTATCATTATAATTATCATCATCATCATGTCTTACTACCTACACAGGTTGTATGCATATTAGATGACCATTACTATAATGGGATAGGGATAAGGAAGGAATCATTTTAGAGGTAATCTGCCTGCATTTGCTTGGAAAGAGAGTTAAAAATCATTTAGGGGAAAACCACTCTCAGTAGACCCGATCTCCCCATCATCAGCACGTCAGGCCTATCACATTATATTATTTATATTATTTTACACTATTACGACACTTATGTTAAAATTTACCAACATAACAGCTAGTGAAGGATTGAGACAAACCAGTGGTTGATCATTGCCGTGCAAAGCTAAAGGTCTCGGGTTCAATATCTATGTCTGGTTTGTCATTTTTCACTTAATTAAAAACATATGAGCTAAAAAAAAGGCTATATTAATTTTTAGGAATCTTCTCCAAGATGTACTGTCGTATGAATTAAATTCTTTATAATGCCATCATATTGTATTATTATATTATTAGGTTGTGCTTTCCTTTTGGTACAGTTAAATTGCATAGAATAGTTCTCGTCATTTTAGATTAAATGTTTTAATATGACCTTTAATTTTTTATACTGTTGGTAAATTTTAAAGTTCTAGTACATTCCTTTTCTTGAGGCACCAGTGATGATGATAGTTTCAACATATTAATTTTAGGGAAGAAGGACATTGTTGTTTTGTTATATCGATATATCGATACAATCAAATAAGGAAAAGGGAATACAAATAAAGAAGATATAATTTTATTACATACATACTCATATATTCTGACAGTCTCATTTAACCTTTACTTTTAAAAAAAGTTTGTCAAAATTGTTGAGATTTTACCTCTTGATACTGCCATGTCGTATTATATTTGAGACCATTTATTTTTAATGTCGGAACACCTCAAACTCTTAGGGTTGCATTATATTCAGGCCATTACGGTATATTTACAATTTGATGACATTTAAGTAGAACAGCAACTAAACTAATATGAGAGATAATTGATTATTAACTATTTTGAATTTTGCCGTTTTGTTTATTTACCGGTTTTATGGAGAACTAAGAATCGAGTAGTGAGAATCATAATATTAAGATCAATTCTCGATTCTTTCGATACCAGTAAGAATCGAAGGTATCAAGGAATTGAGTTTGACAGACCTAATTTTTTTTCTTTTCAGGACTGTACACAAAGCATTCATTAAGAACTATATTTATTTTTATCTTATAATATAAAATAGGAATGAGAGAACATTTCAAAATCCACAAACAAATATTATAACTTTTAAAATATTTTCTTTAATTGGTTCAGTTTTTATTTACATACAATGTAAGGGCAACAGTTTTATTGATTGTTATATAAATATATTCAGTAGGTCCCAAGTGTCAGTGGTTATTATGGTTTTTCTAGGCATATATTGGGTATGCAAAGCTTTGAAAACTTTTGACTTCACTTCGAATAATTATTAAATTTCATTTCGATTTAAAAGTAAAATTCCAAATTCAACAATTACAAAGCTTCGCCAAAAAAAATGTATTAGTGTTAGTGTAAAAAAAATCTGCATTGCTTGATTTATCATTTTAAGTCAAAATCTACTATGTTTGGAATATAGTATTTTGTAAATTATATTTAATATCTAAATGTACATAATGAAACAAATAGCCGAAACTATTGTTAATGCATTTTAGTGGGGATAGTCCCTCATAGATATCATATTCTGAAAATTGAAAAATGACACCTGGACACGGGAATCGAACCCGGGACCTTCGGCTTAGTACGCCAATGCTCTTACCACTNGTCTGATGGCTGTGATCTCATATAATCACATGTTTATAAGCTGACGACTTCCGCACGTCCATCTTAGACTCTGCCTTAAACTATGAGTGAAGAATGACCATGGGCACGGGACGAATCCTGGATAGCTCAGTGGTAAGAGCATTGGCGTACTAAGCCGAAGGTCCCGGGTTCGATTCCCGTGTCCAGGTGTCATTTTTCAATTTTCAGAATATGATAAATGTACATAGTTATGAAAAGTATAATATTTTTATTCAACATTAAACTTTTTTTTTTAATTCTCGAACTTTGATTAGACTTGAGGAATATCTCATATTATTTGATTAATTTCACTTTGAATTGAAAAAGTGGATTTCTCACACTCCTATTAGATGACATTTGAAAATTAAAGTGAGTAAACATCATATCTAAATTAGTATTTTTATTCTCTTATTACAAAGTTTTTGACATGTTTACTAAATAACTTTATAGTTTGTGTCAGGGGTGTGCATTAGTGATGTGCAAAGTCCATTTTTTTTCAATTCGAAGCAAATTCGAATCGCATTTATGAAATATTTTTAATCAGAATTGCAGTTTATATATTTTTTGTAATGTTTTGCTTGGAAAAATATTATTTTGGGCTTAATTTTATAACTTTATGCACTAATTCACAGGGAAAATATTTTATTGTATAATTTTTTTGTAATACAGTCGAACTTGGTTATAACTATTCCGTACACTCGAGCACAGCGTCATTTTTTCAGCAGTCCAGTCAAACTGTCATCAATTAACTTTATAGAAACCTCTGTTTTAGCGTCACTACTTCTAAGTTGTATGTCACAAATGTCTTTAATATTTTAATTTAAATTGTATTTAAATGTAAGTATATATAAAAAATAAATTGAAAAAACTGCCAATTCCTACACACATCTATTTAATAGACAGCTGGGAGTGTGCTGGTCATACAGTGCATTGGTCTAATGATAGACTGAATGGCAAAACAAAGTCAGGGAGGGTTGCGGGAATCTTGTACACTTCAAAGTCAAAATAAAGAGAGGACTAACCTTCCTTCATTGTCACTGAGCTGGCTGGAACTGTCTCGTGTGCCCGTCTAAGCTCAAAGCCAAGGTGTTTTTTTCGTGTTTTATAAGTTCATCTTTAGTTTTGGTAATCTTTGTGTAGTCATTTGGTAGTCATTATATGTAGGACTACATTTTTTATAATCATGACAAGTTGTAGTAAAAAAAGAAAAATGTTGTCTATTCAAGAAAAAATTACAGATTACTACAGTGAACAGGCCTAAATGTAAGTATATTCCATTCACGGTAGGAATTACTCTCTGAAAGGTCTTTTTTCCTACCAATATCCTACTTGATAGTAGATTTATGGTAGGGAAAAAGGCCTTTCAGAAGTCAATTCCTACGGTGACTGGAATATAATGTAAATGCAATACAGTCCATGTTTTTTAATATTTCTCATTTATAAATTAAATGCAATTTGAAATTTGTGAAATGTCATTCCTTACAAGTTATTAAAAGTGTTCTGTTGTACCTCTTTTATAAAGTCACTCTGATGTAACGTCAACATTTGTTTGGCCCCTTCAATGACGCTATAACCAAGTTTGACTGTATTTCATTCTAATCTGATAAATCAAATTATTAATATCGCAAAATTCATTTACTTTAAGTTTTTCCTATGATCATCAATTTACAACAACTCAGAATGGTTATAATCTATATTAATGAAATAAAGAGTTTGTTCTTCATGGCTATTGTGTGATATCTACCACACGCAGAGGTTTGAAATTTTAAAATTAGTACTCCCTGCACACCTCTTAGTTCTTGATTAGATTTTTGAAAAAAAAATAAAAAAATTAGGCTAAGTCAAAGCTTATATTTTTTCTGAAGCCAAGTCAAAGATTTGCACACCCGTGCTAAATGTTTTAAAAACTATAGATTTTTGCCTTTATTTGATGTTTCAGTTGTCATTTTCCACTAAATAAAAATTGTAATACTACACATAAGTCTATAAAACACCTCAGAGCTGTCTGTCATGATTATACCGATGGGATGTTATATCAGGATTAACTGCTCTGCCTGATCCTGGAGATAATTCTACTCATTGCACAGTGTTTACAAGTGTCTGAGTGATCCAATTGATGTAGGAACTCACTCTCGTCCACACATCGGGGTACACTAAACTGCCGCAGCTGGGCGGAGCTCCAAAACTGGTCACCCCAACGATAGTGTACAGTCCATCCTCGTCTTCCACCACAAGAGGACCACCACTGTCTCCCTGGGCACATAATCGAGGGAACATTAACACCAAGGATAGAAATATCCACCTAGATCCTCACATATTCACATTATTACTAATCTTTTTATCATCTTGTTAAATTGTAATGGTTTTTTTTGTAGAGTTGAGTTGAAGCCACTATTTTACGAATCCAAATCTTGGAAAAAATTCTGAACATAAGAAGAGTTATTTCCTAATTGCTTGGAAATGTACAATAAGACAGTGTAGAAACACTGTACAATAATGTAAAGTAAGTGATAGTGAAGGAAGCCAACCTGAAAGGATAGTTAGGTTAGGCCTAAATAGGATCAAGCCAATACCAGGGACGTGCAAAATTTGCATTTGTGATAACATAATTTTTTATGTGAATTTTTTTTTTGTTTTCACACTAATAACACAAATTTAAGTGGTTTTTTTTTTAATAAACACAATTTCTTTGTAATTTAGCAAATACCATGTCATGCAATATAATTTTCAACATGGTAATACTGGTGATAGTGCTATTCCAGGGCTGCCATTTATATGAATAGTATCAGTTTTTGCCAATTATTTTGATATTGCTATTAGTAAAACTCAAGGGTAATGATGTTGAGATATCGAGTTTGACATTACTAAGTGTGAAATGTTTTGTGCCTACTTATATTTGATTTTTCTTTGAATTTTTTAATAAATGGTTAAATACATATTAACAAAAAATGTAGACATTTTTATCCTAGTTTTTCTTAATGAATACTAATTTGACTCATATTTACATAAATAATAACAGCGCTTTTAGCAAATAATATCATCGCTTATTGAGAAAAATATCACCTCTTTTCCCCTAAAAATATCCTCACCTTTTGCATGTCTTTAGCCATTACTTATCACTTACTTTACATTAATTTACATTGTTTCTACACTGTCTTATTATACATAACATAATAAATTAAAATAAAATATAAACACAAATAGTAACTAAATGTAAACATTCTTTCTCATGATCCATTCATCATAAGTCATACCATTCATACATTCGGTTAAGTATTAAATTACTGGTTTGGGGCCTGATTAAGTTTATCCTATAATTATAATTGGTTTTGAACTGCCAATAAGCAGTATTAGAGCTCTAAAACAAAGTTATCTTGAAAATTGAAAGAAAGAAAAATCTTTAAGGGTTTGAGAGTCAAATTCAAAATTTTCTCGGAGATCCTTAAGGATTCGAGGGACCCATCCCTAGTATAATAACTAAGCCAGATGTTAACAAATCTTTTGGCAAGCTTAACAAAGCCATCGTAGGGGAAAGAAGGCCTTATTATAACTGTCCATGACATTATGTTAAAATCCCCTTTAATTTGTTTATCAGGATTATTATTACCAAAAAAGACCTGATAAAATTCAGTATTATATCACGTACTCCTGAGGGTGTGCGTGCGAGTATAGCAAATACTGTTGTACTAAGTACTTACTAGGCAAGTAGAGGTGCCTGTCAGTCCCGCACATATCATGCTCTCTTGTATTTCCACCCCCACCCTACCCCACACAGACGCACAGTAAGAGTTGTTGAGGATCGGTATTGGTGCAATCAGGAGCACAGAAGAAGCTGATACGTTGCCAGTCGAGCCCCAGCCAGCAATGATGCCATCAACCATCGAGAAAGTCTTGTCTGAGGGTGAACATTGTAGTTTCAATATCACAAAACGTTTGATCGTGGACAAATGAAGATAGTAATAATATAATGCAAAGGGAGGTTTTCTCTAAATGTTTTACCATTCTTCTTTCATAGAAATGTGGGTAGATTACCTCTAAAATGCTTACTTCCTCATCCCTACCCCATTAAAGTAATTATCATATATGCAAATAACCTGAACAGGTAGTAAAATTTGGTGATTAAAAAAATAGTATAATAATTCTTAAAATTCATCCTTAACATAAATACCTGAATTCCTCGGCAAACACACCGGTCTTATGGCACTCGTATATTTAACATCCTCGTTGAGTTTGACAAGTGCGATATCATTTTCTCCTCCCTGATACTGCGGGTGTCGGACAATGTTGAGGAGAAATCTTGTCATTCGCCTTGGCTCGCTAGCGCTGCTTATATTATGGATGCCAAGAACCACAAGAAATCTTGTGATTGCTGGTGTGTCAATTGCAGTTCTGGTTTTTTAACAGAAAATATATATTGTAAATAATTCTTGTTTGGACAATAACTTCATTATTTTATTTTTAAAAATTGAGTTTTTAAGTAAAAATATACACCTGTTTGGATATTTTGGTATATATTATTTTTAAATATAAATAATAGAACTATAAAAACTTTATACAATGTAAAATAAAATCTATAATTATTGATACCAATATTATAGTATTTTTTTAACATCTTGTTAACAGTAATTCATCAGAAAATAATTACATGTAATTTCAAGTTATAAAGTTATGTGCTTGAAAATAATATATTTTAACTTTTATGTTTCCCAACATTTCTCAGTGTATTAGGGCAGTATTTTTAAACAATAAATTTTACTTCATTTTTTCATCATTAGAATTGAATACTAGTTTTGAAAGTTTTTATTTTTTATTTGAGGTATTTAACATGACATGAACTAACTGATTATATCAGCACATAAGAATTTCCATGAGCAAGAGCAAAAGGGCCGACCAATTTTGTCAGGAAAGGTATGTTCACATACTGTTTACATGCCACAATCTACATAAGACCGACGGCTTTTACTTTCCCTCTGAAGGAAGTTGTGCTATGGATTTTTATCGCTCAAGAAATATCCATCGACCCCAGCTGGGTTTGAACTTACAAACTTCGGGTCCTGAGACGAGAACTTTACCCCAAGACCACGAATTTCGACGATTTTAAATTCATTTTAAACGTGTTGTTGGTGGTGTAACTATCCTCACATGACAACACAGTGGGCAGCTGTCAACACCCACTGCTTGGAGATGAGGGATCCCCCACAGTGCAGAGATCCATCTAACAGCAACACCACCAACCACGGAAACTGGTGAGGGGCTGCTTCTGTTCCGCCCAAGATCTTAAACAAGTCATCCTCTTGTGCCTCTCTTAGAAGGGCGTCTCTTGCCACATACTGCAAAGTTTCACAAATGATGCGTTATGTTAAGTTTCATTGTGTTGGTTCATTGCAATCATTAGTAAGCTATTCTACAGCGAGGGAAACTCAACTTTTTTTTCGTTGTGTCTTATTACTTGTTTGGACTCTCCGCATATTTAAGCTAATGAAATATGAATGAAGCAGGTAGTTTTTATAGGAAAATACACCCTGCTGAAATTTGAACCCTGATCTCATTGTCACATTTCAGTTTAACACCAGAGCGATATTTTTTTTAAACATAAAAACAGATTAGTTTTCTTCCATTAACAATTTGATGTTTATCCTTTCAATTATGATTTTATTCATGAAAATTCTTAAATTAATAGGTCAATAGAAAATATAACCAAAATGCTAACAACAGATTATATTATTTGGACCCATATTAATTTCTAGTAAAAAAAAATTTTAATTTAAAACTTAAAAGACAGTTTTTTGTATTTCCTTTTTTCAAATTTCGAGCCAGAAATTTTTTCAGACCCTTTACTTTACTTTGGGGTTATATATTATTTTTTTTATCTCCCTCAAGCTGTTATTTTTATAGCAAGGCTGATAAAAAAAATTATGTTTAAACTTATTTATATTTGACTACTACACAATTTGTTTTTCTATATGTATAGCTTTGCTAAGCTCTCAAAACCATTTTCTACACCCTCTAGTGATATTATTTAAATAAACATACACACCTCACTTAATATTATTCCTTCTTTCTCAATTTTCTGTATTTGAGTGTATCTTGTTATTTTATTTGGATAGTTTATTTTTGGTGGCATTTTTGTTTTTCCTTTTTGTGTCTTCAAATCTTCCAAATGCACTCCACGTTCTAAGAACAACTTGGCTAGTGGTAGAGTGTCGTACATAGTGAAATTCCCGGTTCTGCCGAGTGATGTTTCGTTATCAATTGTTGTACCGGCGTTAGATTGATTGGCCATATTACTGTCCCAAGAACTCCGGTCATAAGTTGAAACTATGTAGCTCGCACTATTCTCCAGAAACCTATCGTTAGTGATTTTACTTTCGGCAGGAAAATCTGGATTCTCAGCGGCTGAGTTCCTGTTTCGAATACCACATGCTTCTTCCTCTAAAAAAACATAATAATTTATAAATTGTTAACATGTTATGAAATTATTATTAGAGTAGCATTTTTTTTAATATATTAGTCATAATATTAACTTATTGACACCCCCTTCGGTGGCCACATGGTCTATAGTGGGCACCCTCACAATAGACTAGACTGCCAACGATAGGGAAATCAAGGTTTGATGCCGGTTGAGTGTACTGAGGATGTTTTTTTCCTAAATGGTTTTCTACTTTCACTCCACATAAATGCGGGTACACTTCCTCTTAATTCATCATTCCTAAAAATCGAGTGCTAAATAAACTTATTGACTTATATTACCGGTATGTATTATAGTTCCATCCATCCCACGTATATTTGCCAACCTTGTAAGATCTAATTTTGTACCAAAGGTAGCAACAAATTTGACTCCACGACTGTGATTTAATGTTAGCTCCAAGTAACCAATGAATACACACGTCCATCGCAGACTCTGTCTTAACTGTGAGTGAATAATGATCGTGAGTACAGGAGGGTTCCTAAATGGTTCAGTGGTAGAATATTGACGTGATAAGCCTAAGGTCCCAGGTTTGATTCCCATGTTCATGTGTCATTTTTCACTCATTTTTTTCCCCGTTTTTTATCACCATGTCTTTACTACCTGTTCAGGTTATACGTACATATGATGATTACCAAAATGGTGTAGGGATACGCAAGAAAGCATTTTAGAGGTAATATACCCACATTTGCGTGAAAGAAGAATGGGAAACTATTTATTAATAACCACCCTCAGTAGACCCTATTGAGATTCGAGCCCTGATCTCATCATCAGCAGACCAGTCTAACTCAAAGAGTGACGGCTTAGACCATTCGACCATTAAAGCAGGTTCATTTTTCTACTAAATATAATTTAATTGAAAGTTGTATTCAGGTACTCAGTTGAAACTCGCCTAATCAGCACACACTAGATATCTGCCTGAGTTATGGCAACTCTGTAAAGTGATCTCTATATTATTTGAAACATAATGAACATTCACCGGGTAAACTAGCCAGACCACATCTGAGCTGAGTGAGTCGAATGTTCCAGAGGCTGCCTTTTTTGTTTTGTGTCGTCACGACCACCTTGATCTCTGCTAGACCGCCAACCATTAGCACGGCTGCAAGCATTAACACCAAAACATATTGCAATTGTAATGGTAGCCATTGTAAATTACATTGTGGTACTTTAAGTTATATCAAGGTCAAGTTCAATAAGAGTCTATATACCCATGTATCATATTTACAGTCCAATTTTCATAAGTTCCTTATCTGACAATTATAAAAGTTACTACGTTCATGTATTTGTACATCAACCAATACTATCTGCAGCTGTCACTTTTGTTAGTTATTATCTATACCTATAAAATAATACTAATAATACAGTAAAATGTTATCAATATTGAACACCAAAAAATACATATGCATTGAGATCTCCCTTAAGGGACACCTCCGAATAGTGAAATCTTCATTATAACGTACAGTTTGTAGCATTGGGCTTACAAGACAGACGTAAACAACAACATTATAGAAGAAACTTACCGCATTCACCTCCTGACAAGACTCGCATGGAACAACGGCTAAAGTCCTCGAGACGAACATTCACGGTCCCGGCCTAACGGAACACTAAGAGAGCCTGAGGCGTGGCAATCAGAGCGGCTGCTGGCTTGGCCGAGCATGCGCAATGGCGAGTCTCCGTACTAGAATGTTCCCCAAAGTGCCACATTCTTCCATGGTAGTCCAGAACTATACCCTCCCCCCTTCTCCTGTCTTCTTCCACTGAGTTGGGTATATATTATGCTTTCTGTACCGATATCGTCACAATTGGGCCTATGTCATAGTAGGAATAACTCTAAGCTCCGGCTTTCTCCGTCTATAGAAATGTAAGATCAAAATTCTGTTTAGCCTTATGGAACTTTATATATAATAATTTATTTTTCTAAATTCTCTTTTTGGCCACACATTTAAATTTAATAACGTAACAGAGTATGGTTAGGAGCATTCTTTTACTCTTTGGTATTAAGAGGTCTTTGCGCGTAATCAAAAATATAATTGATATTACGATAGGTTTGATAAGTTTTTGATCATGATAATTTTGAGAATTATTCTAATAACTTTCACGAATACCCGTTTTTGGGTCTTGACGAGAGTTTATTATGGTTTTTGTCGAAGGATAAATTTGTATATGTAACGACTTTTGGCGCCATTTCTCTTGGCTGACGATTATATATTTGATATATGTTGGTAACAGGTTAAATCTTAAAAGAGTATTCTTAATTGGTTAAGTTGAGATAGTTTATTATCGTTTACAAAACTCCTTTTATTAGTTAGTAAATCTTTGATTGTAAATGTAGGAATTAAATATTTTATGATAAATTATTTAATAGGTATATATCTGTCATTACTGGAAGGCCGTCTCTTTAAGATAGAGATTTTTGTTTACCTTAATGTTCAATCTATTTTAAATAGTACCATATGACTTTATTTGTTAAGTCTTTGATTTTGTCTCGCGTACACAATACGCTGATATAAAATGCTATGTTAAACTTTAAATGGAATATTTCAATTGGTTCCCTTTAACCAATTTAAATGGTATACTATTGTTTAAACTTTTACGCATCAATTGAGCGTTGTTAATAAAAATCAATTTTCCGTGATCTGTTTGTTTATCTTGCTAATATATGTCCCATTATTCCCGAGGTATGCACATCAAACATTATAATTTTATATGAACTTTATGAAGGCTGCAGTCTCGTGCTGTCTGATTAGATAGTGGTTCACTTATTTGATATCCACAACTGGTTCGAGGGTCGAGAGTTGTTGGACTGTAATGTCTAGGTTGCATTTACAACCTAGATCTTCTCGGCACTCGCTCTGGGTTAAACTCCCCCCATCTTATTATTATTTATTTTTGTATGTATTTGTGGCATCTGCCCCTTTTGGATGCTACAAGTTTAAATTCCCCCGGCAAAATAACATAGCCTTTTATGGTGAAACATCTTTCCAAGAACGGACTTTATCAAGAACGGAAATGAACACTGTTAGATATACATATATTTTATGCTTAACAATCTCTAGAAAACGGACAAAAATTGAAAACACCAATTCATATACTGGTTTAAATTAGGAGGGATAGCCAGCCAGCACACTTACCTGGGTGATACTGGAGTAGAAATTGTTTAGAGATAACACTAAAAAAACACATAAACACATTGTTAAGGACAAGCTTTCACTGTCACAGACAGCTTCATCAGGTCAGAAGACTAGACTACTCTCCTCTACTCTCCTGACCTGATGAAGCTGTCTGTGACAGTGAAAGCTTGTCCTTAACAATGTGTTTATGTGTTTTTTAGTGTTATATCTAAACAATTTCCACTCCAGTATCACCTAGGTAAGTGTGCTGACTATCCCTCCTAATTTAAACCATGATTTAGCCTAGTGCTCTATACCACATAACCTCAATTCATATACTGTATTTTAGTGTATGAATGTTAGTAATGTGATGTCTTCCCATTCTAGTCAAAGTTTCTAAAATAACCTACACAGAAATGACTAAGGTATTTCAAGGTCATAGTTTCCACTACTTCTGAGTCATTACCAGGGGTTCTTTGAAATGTTTAGTCTGTACTCATGCACTCTTAGTGAATACACTTGTGACTCTTCTAAGTTAATTTCATTAAAGTGGTACTTTTATCGGTTCTTAAAATGTCTCAAAAATGTAAGTGTTTAACTTTGAAAGACAAAAGAGAAGTTGTGAAAGTGAGTTAGAAAGAAAAGTTTTTGTGATTTGGCGTGGGGAAAACCCAAATCAGTAACATTCTGAAGAATGAACATTAAATTTTGAAATATTGGGCCAAAAATTAAAGCCAGTTTAAGTAAAAGTTAATTTCTGAAAACACATGGACAAGCTGTTGATAATGTGACATTTTAATGATTCTGTCACGCTAGAGCCAATAACATTCCTTTGTCTGGGACATTAATTCGTGAAAAGGCATTGTAAATTGCTAAAGAGTTGGGCTTAAGTGGCTTTAAGGCTTCTCTGGTTGGCTGTAAAAGTTTTGAATTAAACAAAATTGAATTTATTTTCTTTACTTTTTGTCATTTAACTTGTTTACAGTATGCTACATACATTTTTTTTTAATTTGTCATCTTACGTATAATACTGCACAGTGCAGTAGTTATGTTTATTGTTTTAGTTAATATCTACAGTATATAGGCCCATATATAACTGTTCAAGGAGTATGATTTTTTTTTTTTTTNNNNTTTTTTTTTTTTTTTCTAAATAACGAACATTTCTTAATAAGATACTTTTTTTGGTTCTCTCTCACTGTGTATGTATTTTCCAAAAGTATATTCCTAGCAGAATCCTACTATCTATAATAGTGATCATTGTTTCCAGCCTGTGGCCTGGTAATTTTAGTAAAATTCTTGTATCTTACTTACTCTTTCTTTTCTCCATTCTTCCTCCTCTAATCGCTTCCATTACTCTCCTTACACTTTCTACTATCTCCTCCTTCCATCTCTTTAACTTGGTCTCCATTGCGGTCATTTTCCTACATGTCTTATCTCCATCATTCGCTTTGGTATTCTCTCCTTTTCCATCCTCATTTCATGGTCATACCATCTCCTCTGTTATCTCATGTGCCGTAGGCCCCTACCACAATAACCTCATTAAGTGACCATACCATCTCAGTCTTGCTTCCTCCATTATCTTATGTACTCTATGTATAATATAAAATATAAAATATTACGTACATTGCATACATATATGTTAGAGATTCATTTTTATAAATTCAATAATTAAATTGATTTAAGATTTATATTTTGCAAATTTTGTTTAATGTCATCAATTTGCTGTGAAATGGTCCTGGATGGTAATTCAAACTTATGTTTTTAATGTCAGGTGGACCCTTACTGGAGTATCCTTGGAGTAAACCACAGAACGGTGTGTTGAAGCCTTGAAACCTCTTGTCTGTGTTCAAGATGATCACGACATCTTGGTAGCAATCATTGTCGACAGGGTTGGCAAGAACTGACTGTAGGAAGTCTATCCTAGACAACATATGTGGAACAACGTATATATTTTTTGGTAGAATATATATTTAGAGGAGTGTGCAAAGCTCAGTTTTTATTGTTGTCACATAGCACTACTTATAATATTTAAACTATCCATAAAGTATATTTATATAAAGAAAAACATTTAGAGAAAAAGATAGGCATACCTGTATTTTATTATAGTGACATCTGAATTTATTATCTTTAAGAAACCAAAATAAACACACAAAATTGATTATAATATAGCACCCTGAGATTATTTGGCTTTAACATAAGTAAGATTATTAAAAATACCTATTTTTAAAACTAAATTACTATCATATTAAGTGAGCTATATTTTAAAATTGTTCATAATATATCAACATTCTTATCACCTCTATGGGCTAGTGGTTTTAGATCCCGTCTACAGATCCAGAGGTCCCTAGTTTGATCCTCAGCACTTCCAGGGGTCAAATTGAGCCTCGTGAGGATAAATTAGGAGCTATTTGAATAAATAAGTAGCAGCTCCAGTCTATAAAAGTGATATTAACGGGCCGGAAGATTCATTGTGCTGACCACATAATACCCTCTATCCACAAATGCTAGTACTATAATCGTTAATGGCGCTCTTGCCATGAAGTTTTTTAAATCTTTTTATTGATATAAAAAATACATTTAAAGAGTGGGGTGATATTGAGAAATTACATTTTAAACCGGGTCAGTCCATGACTCAAAGAGAGCAAGTTTGTTTAGTAAGTGCTAATATGCAGTTCTTGATTTAGAAGTATGAAGAGGGCGGGACCAAAGAACTAGTGATTATAAGGCATGAACCCTAACCAAGACCATAAAAGGGCCATTATTTTTGTTTTGGAGCAATGGACAATTCACTTGCATAAATAAATGTTTGTTACAATTTATTTTAAATTGAAAGGACACTGGCGCAGTTTTTACTAAAAATAAAATCATATTAGGGTACACCGCAAAAAAAAATACAGATTTTGTAATGTTTTCTACATAAATAGGAATAAAGATTATTGTATACATTTTTCTTATTGATGTGTCTTACTACCTATTCAAACTACATGTATATATGATCTATACTCTATTGGGGTAGCGGTGAGGAAGGAAGCATTTTAGAGGTAATATACCCGCATTTGCGTGAAAGGAGAGTGGTAAAGCATTTAGGAAAAACCACCCTCGGTAGACCATATCGGGATTTGAAGCCCAATCGCATCATTAGCAGGTCAGTCCATCATGAGTATTCGCCCACTGAATTGGGTTAATCTATTTCAATTTGATTATTTTGATTATTATTATTATTTTTATTATTTTTATTGAATGATATTATTTTTACAGTTCGATTCTCATATAGTAGGAATCATATCCTGACTTTCTCAAGTAGTCGCAATGTCCGCTGGTGTGGTTATCTGAGCCACTCACCGGACCCCGCAGGTTGTGTCCCTGGTCACAAGAGTGAAGACACAGTTGTTAGCCCCAACATCAGTGTTCGGGTAGTTAGGGTTGCGGAACAAGTCCACATCCTCGCTGGACGTGCGGCCGCAATCCTGCTGCTCTATGAGTGTGCACACAACAACATGAGAAAACTTTCGCCCCTCCCATACATTTACACAACAGGGGGCGGGCAGGGGGGGAAGGAAAAGAAGGTAATATTGGATGGTGAATTATCAATGTAGGTGTTTTAATGGTGTTCTATTTAATGATATGGGTTATTAATTAAGAGTGAATATAGTGAAGTTAGAAGCTCTTTTACCCGATTTGGTGGTCGAATGGCCCAAGACATTACTTTTGAAATATGCCATTGACGAGAAGATTAGGATTCAAATTCTGGTAAAGTACTGAGAGTGATTTTTAAAAATGGTTCTACACTTTCCTTGCACATAAATTCGATATACTTAATTTAAATTCGACCTTCCTCAGTCTTAAAAATTAGCATAATCAACACCTTAACGTACTTTGACGAGCAGGGCTCGTCATAACATAGTACGCGACACAGATACTTTGAACAACACATTGTGTTCTTACTTATACTTCATAGATGGCAGGAATGATATGAATAGAATTTGCGGTTTTATTCATTATATTTCAACCAAAACGTTACCAGGGTGTTTTTTTTACAAAGAGTTGTTACCCAATAACTGACGAAGAAATGACACAGATACTTTGTAATTCTGACAATGAAAATGATTTGATAACTGTGATAATGATGTGGATTTTTCTGATGATTATGATAGTGAAAGTGTAGATCTAATTGAAGGTGTCAGCAATAATAACCTAAATAGGCCTCCTGAATGTGATAGCTCCTTTGACAGTAGTGATTCAGACAAACAAACAAATGTAAAAAAAAATTGAAAAAAAAACACTTTATTGGGTAAACCAACACTTTGCTTTATAAATAATTGTATGTTATGTATACATTTGATTTTTCTTGAACAAAGTATATACAGTCTAGAAAAGTAATCTTTGTCAATAATAGTTATAATTTACTATGATAAGAACACGCATAGTGTGGAAGAAGGGGGAGAAATATAAACTGAAGGAAATGGGAGAAATAGTATACATGGTAGGGGAGTGAAAAAGAATGAAATAAATAAAATAAAGTGATAAAGGAGAGAAATAGAGATAAATAAAGGCTAAAGGGAAGTGTTAGGAAAGAGGAGCAATAGTAGAGGTAGATTGAGGGGAAATGGGAGGGAGGAAGAATGTAAATGGTAGAAAGGAGGGAGGGAGGAGAAAAAATGATAATTCAGCATGACATAAAAATGCTGTTTAGGACATTGAAATCGCAAATATATTATAGAAGTTATATCAGTTAAACTAAATAATTTGTGCATAAAGTATTTTGACATGAATTTAAATGGTAATCCTGAAATACATAATCTCTTCCATTGCTTTAAAGTGTTGATGAGATTTTGTATACTAATGAATACCTACCAGTCTGGGTCTATTAGCTCGGCCAAGTCAAATTTGTTTAAAAAAATAAGTAATAGTGTCTTTATCTTAGTAAAAATGTCATTACAAGAATGGGCTTTATTTTAATCATAATTTCTATGTTGTATTTTAATTCATAGTATCAAGGTTGTATTTTAATCCCTCCTATACTGGATCCTACCTACAAAACGTTTGTAAGGTCAACATGCTGACCACTTGACCAGCCTTGTATTATGTTCATACTCACTAATGCAGCAAACTCCAGGGTAGTAGTAAAGACTGCAGTAGCTCAACAAGCGTCCCCCCGCCTGCAGACACAGCAGCTCCGTTGTGCATGTTGCCCCGTTACTGCAGGTACCATATCTAGTGGGTTGGTACTGCATGGGAAAAAACTGACGATTTGATTCTGACGCCGGCTCCGAGTTGTCATTGTATAAATAGTCTAAAGTCACATAACAAACAAAAATTACAACACATTTAGTTTGTATTATTATTGTTAGGGTTTATAGGCCCGTCGACATTATGGATTCACTAGGGTATTTAGTTTCTATTGTTTTATACTATTGATTAATATTATGGTATGAACCCACTTTGATGGCTTCATGGTCTAACATGCTACTCAAGCAGTAGACTAGACTGCCAATGACGAGATTGAGGTTTTAATCTCAGTAGTGTGCTTAGGGGTTTTTTCGAAATGGTTTTCCATTCTGCTTTCACTTGAATGTCGGTACACTTTCTATAAATATAACCTTCCTAATCCCTAAAAACCATTTGAGTAATCAGAACATAGGTGTATAACCTGGACAGGTAATAAGATAAGGTGCTAAAAAAATCAAATGGTATAAATAGACATGTGAAGAGTATGGAAGAGGGGAGTATTCCAAGAAGGATGGAGGTGGCGGGCAGGAGGACAAGAGGAAGACTCGGGGGTAGGTGGCTGAAGAGTGTTTGGAGAGGAGAGGAGTGGGTTGGATCGGCGTGGAGGAAGAAAAGTGGTGGAAGGACAGGAGTAAATGAAGAGGCTTTGAGACAGACCCCACTCGTGGCAAGAAACTATGTATGATAATGAAGAATAGTTATTGGAAATATGTATAAGTAAACTGTATTAACATGCACATATAATTATTAGAGTGTTCCAATTCCTCTAGAGTATTATTTGGACTCTTTAATCAACTGATATTCATAAGGATTTTTTTAGTTTAATAGTTCATAGCACTTACATTTTCCACTTTTATTTGTGAATGATTCTTCATTAGTGTGATGAATTTCTTCTGTTGTGTTTGTTGTGATAGCCATCCATACACAGTTCCTGAGTGAATTTCCCACATACATTAAATTGGGATTGATAGTCGGTAACACCTGTACTTCTAAAAGTACACTTTTAACATTAATTGAACAATATTATACAAAACAATAGTAAAATAATCAATATTATTGGAATATACTGTAGAGTTTTAAGAAAATTGCTTTCTTAAAATCGTAAATTTGACTACACCTATGTTTAGGTTGTTAACCTTATTATTAAAATCACAATTTAGTTGTTTTTTAAGCACCATGTCTTACTATCCATTATGATCATATATACTACACTATATTACACTATTGTCTTAAAGACGAGTAAGGTTGAATTTAAAGAAAGTGTATTAGCATTTGAGTAGAGGGAGAGGGGAAATGGAAAAACAACCCTCAGAAAACCAGACCGGGATTTTAACCCTGGTCTCCCCATCATTGGCAGTATAGTCTATTGCAATAGTGATGCCTTAGACCAAAGGTATTTAACCCACAGGCCACTTGCGACCTGCAGTAACATTTTTGATGGCCCACTGGCTCATTAACAATATAAAAATATTTCAAAATAAAAAATTACAAATACAGATATATGTTTAAAAATGGGGTGGCCCAATGGATAAATAATTTTATAATAAAGGAAATTGATAAAACTAAAGAGCAATGGAAAATAAAATAAATAAACCAAATTCAAAATGGTGTAATCCAGTATTTGTGTCAAGTATACTACTCTCTCTCCTTTATTTCTTTCTTTGTTTGTGTTTGATAAAGGCAACAATGCCGAAATATTATTCTATTTGTGTTAAAATGTGTGTGTAACTACTTCTAATATAGTAGAAAGAAGAAAGGAAGAAGATGTTACCTTTGTGCATTGGATTCTTCCCACATTTTTCCTCTTTCCCTAGGTAGGCTTTCTTCATCAAATTTATTCTGGTTAATTTTCTCCCCCTTTTTCTTTAGTTTTATCAAATTCCTTTGTTATAAAATACAGATATATGTATCATATAATCAATTAATAAGATATAAAAGTATTTTATTTATGTATTTTATGTTATTTTATGTTATTTTATAAATTATTTTTGCTTTTTACGTGAAGAAAAGTATTGCGTTTTTATACAAATATACTTTGAAACGGAAAATTACAACTCTGGTAGAGAAGACAAATCGCACTACCTTCTGCTATTAATAAAGGGGGTGAAAAATAAAACACAAAAGAGCCTACTTCACGATAAATCCTAAATCTCACTTGTCGAAAACAGGCCCAATCCCTAATGTGAGTCTATGTAAATAAGAATGAACTGATATGAATATTTTGATATATATTAAATTTGAATATTGTTGGTGCAGTATTGTGGCCTGCAAGCAAACAAGAGACAGAAAATTTGGCCCTTAGACCTTAAAAGGTTGAAGACCCTTGCCTTAGACCAAGGGTTCTCAATTCTTTTAGATTGAAGGAAACCTTTCACTGGAAAAAAAACACGCACATGCTTGAGCCCTTATTAAAATCTGTGCACTAATTATGAACAACCAATAAGACAGCTAATTTTTCACAAGTACAAAAATATAAAACTAACAAAATATATCACATGTTCTGGCTGCGCCTTTGACAAATACCCTTGATTCAGATTTGAAAAGAAGAAAAAAAATTGTCAATCCTAATTAGTTAATGTGAGAAATAAATAATATAACTGTGGGAAAGCCCAAGGGCTCCATGAAGCAGAGTTTGAAAAGCGCCGCCTTAGTCCATTCGACCAATCTTAGTCATTATGTATCTAAACAAAAAAATATATATATATTTTTCGCTTGTATGAGTTCCTAATTTTTTCTTCTTCTCTTTTCACCCTAAACCTTAAGTTAAGGAGGAAACAGAATAATATGCATTGAAATCATCTGCACACATCTTTATGTAAGTAAAGTACTTACCATGCAAAACATATTAAAATGACCACCTTTTCTGCACTAGTCATTTTATTATGGCACAATTACTGTACTAATTCATTTTGCTTTTAAGCCAGGTGCTGCACTTGCCATGTATCTTAGTATAATACATATTTTAATATTAATTTTCACAAAGAATTCATCCTCTTTCCTTGAATGCAGACACCCATCAAATCCAGTTAAGAAACATGAACAGTGTGAAAAGTACTAAGTGAATTGTACTAGAAAATTATGTTTAAAACTATCTCATAGCTTTCACTGACACTCTTTTTGCTGAGAGGGTCACGTGATATAGTTATCACAGCACATCATGGGGGTACTGCCGAGCAGCTGTAAATGTCACCTGTACTGCTGATAACATTACATGGCACATTTCAAGTTATTCTTTAACTGTTTTAATTTTCTTTAATGTTAAATTATACCATCAAGATTAGTTGAATAGAAGACATACCTGACCAATCCATTAGGCTAGAATTTGAACTTGACCGGCTGCTACGAGTATTTCAACAATATTGTTTTCTATTTTTCTTTTTTCTTTTTAATAAATTATTATATAGATATTCACTCAAGGTACATAATTATTACCCTGCTTGCAGGGGCGGATTTACGCATAGGCCTAGTAGGCACGTGCCTATGGCGGCAGATTTTAGGGGTGGCATATTTTGAATGACGAAAAAATACATACAATTTTCTGCCAGTTAATATAATTTGATGGCTTCATCGTATGTGTAATTGTTATGGTCTGCTGTATCTGCGTACCCACATGACAGAGTATCACCTTAATTCACTGACAATTGTCCTAATCGAAGGTCCCTTATTGGTTAAAAGGGATTTGTCCGGCATCATCAACCAGTTCACCCAGCAGAAATCAAGGCAAAATAAACTATAGACTATTTTCTTATTGTGTACATGCTAATATTTTATCTGTAGTAACATGTTCTACAGCCTACTAATGCAGACTTTATATTTTAAAACTATATAATATTTGAATTTGTGTGTTGTGATAGTGTAAGAGTTGTTTTTTTTAAATCCTTACTAATTTTAAAACCTCACAATAATAAAAAATAGGTGACCTGGCGGTCTAGGGGTAAGGTGTCGGATTCCTGTGCTGGCGGCCGGGGTTCAATCCTCGATCCCGGCATAGATTTATCTAATTACCAAATTCTTCCTTCACCTCTGACAAGACATCTTGTGAATGTGGGCCTCCACCGTGGTTCGGATTCCACATTAAACTGTAGGTCCTTCATTTCATCTCACAATCAGGCTACCATTACAAATTAGCGTAAATGCGTATAACCCAAACGGGTAGTAAGACGCGGTGCTAATAATAATAATAATATAATAAAATAATGTAAGCACTTTTAATCTGTCATTATATAGATAGCACTTGTATATATGGTATATATGTGTCGATGATGAGAGGTGGTAGGAGGAAAACGGAAATCTAGAAGGTTAGAAATAAACGTAGGAAAAGTGTGGAGCAAATTATTTAGTGCCTATGGGTGGCGGAGTCGTAAATCCACCCCTGGCTGCTTGTATTACAATTTTATGGTTTTAAAATAAATTGTTGTAATCCAGTACTAGTATTGTATGATCAAAACAAATATATAATAAATTAATATTATTGTTGTGAGGTTTGGCTTAGTAAAAATTACTATTAAGGAACACCAATTACCTGTTGTATTTTCCATAGTTTCTTGAAGTCTCGACTATGAGTGAATAATCAACCTATTATGGAACAGTTTGCTTAGTTGTAGAGGTTTTTTACTTAAACCAGAAGTTCTGGGATATATTTCATTATCCAGATGTCCTTTTTAAACTCATTTTAAGCTAAATGTGTATCTATAACCAAAGTTAGATTTGATAGATTCGATGTATAATGATCGCCAACCTTGTTAAGTCAAATCTTGTATGAGCAGCAGTATAAAGCCAACCACTAGTCACCGGCCACTCTTAAAGTCAATAGCTCCCACATGTCCATCACAGACTCTGCCTGAAACTATGAGTGAAGAATGGCTCTGATTGTGGGATAATTCTTGGATACCTCAAAGGATACCTCAAAGGATACCTCATAGGTGAACGCTACTACAAGTCATGGGTTTGATTCTCGTGTCCAAGTATTATTTTACAATTGTATTTAATTTAGTTAAAATATGTATCCAGTAACAGCTGTATATGTAACCAAAGCTAATTTCCCTCTTCAAGTATATTAGAATTATACAAGTAATAGCTCTTAAATAGCCCTGTCAGCCTCTTAATCCCCCTACTCAACCCAGAATAAGACTCCCCTTGGTTTCAGGACATTTTGGGACAGCATTCCACACTACTCTTAGGAACAAGCAGAATAGGAGACCCCATATCCAATTATTTGCTCATTTTCGTTTATTTCAACTATTTAACATGCACTTTCTGAATTGACTGATATCATCAAGCAACTTATAATTAATTTAACTTGATAATTTAAATCTAGAATAGATACAAAATCCAGATCTCGACCGTTAATTCATCACTGTGAAAGGGGAAAACCCTTCATTTCACCAATGATAATTATTTTTGGAAATGCCAGGAATAAAACCTGATACCCTTAACTCAGTAGACAAACACGATACCGACTGAGCTAAGGTGTTGGACCATATCCCAATATTGAAAAACTTAAAGCCCCACCATCAAACTAATGTATGTGGGTGGACATACTTATTAACATCGACAGAAGATACCTGGTACCTGGAGAACATAATTGCTGCTCAACACCTTCAGTCTGAGGACTATGCCCCCCACCTCTTACTGCAGGAAGTCACAGTGTGGTGTTGATGACGACTCTGTGAACTCCGACTCTCGCATAAGATCCACTGACAGTAGAAACTAAAGGGAAAGCTGATATGTGCAGTGCCTATGTACCTACTGTATCCAAGCTGATAAATTTATGGATGTCTTGGACCCTTCTCCTACTCTTAGGTATGACAAAGAGCGGGAACATGTCAACAGACCCTCCTGCACAAGGAGGTATGTTACAGTTCATCTAAAGCTCCCTGGAGCACCACCAGGGCATGAAAGTGAGGCTAAATTATGCGGCTCCAGGAAGTTGCAAGTGTAAGTACCATAATGTAGTCAATGCGACTGATAAGTATGAACATTCTAGTAAGTCTTTGGGAGGAATCATTTGTATGTACATTTAATTTATTCTTATAAAGTAAGAAGTCTGTCCTTGACCTATTTCCATATGGCTTGATCTTAGAACATTTTATAAAAGAACTTCTAAAACAGTTAAGGCTTGAAAAGAAAGATTTTCATTTATGGGGTCAATAAAATAAGAAAATTATAAAAAATTAGTTATATAATAGGCCTAGGCCTTAGTTTAGGGGGGCTACGAAGTGACTATTGAAATATGGGGCATAATGTAAAGTTGAAAATATTAGGTTGAAAAATGTTTATACAATTTTTTTAACTAAAATATTACATTCTTCTACAGTTAAAATAAGTTAAAACACAAACTAAAAAATAAACCGATATAAATACAAATCTAGAGTATGGTACCTATCCTAATTACAATATGCGGTGTTTGAACAGTAAAGTTATAAATGAAGATTGGTAGATAATTATGGATTGTATATAACACTTAGTCATAAATCAGTCAATATATAAAAAATGATAATAGGCCCAGTAGGCCTATGATATATATTTTTTCTCTCATTTGTTAAGTTTATAAGTTACTCCTATATTATAATTAACTTACTCTAATGGGTAAGGATAGGAAGAAAACATCAAAGAAGCAATCTACCCGTATTTGTGTGAACAAGCGTGGGAAACCATTTGTAAAAATCCTGTCTTCAGCAGGCCAGTCTAACAAGAGAGTGACACCTTAGACCATTCAGTGGGTTTGAAAAAAAAAATCTTGATTGAACCATAGAATATATTGTGAAACCATTAAAAATACAGTCAAGCAGGGGCATCAGAATAGAGGGGGGGAGAGCACAGAGGGCATTGCCCCTCTTGATAGAAGAAAAGGGGGGAAGCAGGCAAACGGCAAACTACAACGTATATGTGTGAGAAGAGCTTCTGTTTGAGATATTATAGTTATTACCACACATAATATATTATACTTGATTGAATTCACATTGACCCATAAAGTTTATCAGATTTTATTCACGCGTATGTTTGATTGTGTACATCAACGTATCCTATTCTGTCACTTGCCAGACAGGTTAATGTTCTTGAGACTGAGTCAATTTACCTGATGTCTGTTAGACACAGACCAACAAAAACATTTAATGGCCACAGTAGCTTGGTCGATTTCTCCAAATTATGTGCTGTATATTCAATTACAGAACTTTCTGTCAAGGCCAGTTTTTTTTATTAATTGTTATTTTTATTAGCTATTAATGGCTTAATCTAATGGGATGGGGATGAGGAAGGCAGTTAGGAGGAAGTGAACCCACATTTGTGTGAAGGTGGTTGAGTGAAGATGGAAAAATTGCAGTGATAAATAACTTGTGGTTAACCAGCTTCAGTTCACCCAGCCGAGATTCAAACCTCGACCTCCCCATCAACAATTAACAAAGGATTGTAAGCTAATGACTCGACCCCTAGACCACTGCTACGGGTGAGTAAGTACTTAGGTGTATGCTAGAACAATTCTTAGCGTGCCCTAAGAAAGTTATGTGTTTACGGCTAGTGGCGTGCTATTGGCAAAAATTGTTTTTTATTTTACAATTTTTACTTGGAAATTTTTGCCCCCACCTCCCCGGATCTAAAACGTTCTGCCACCACTGCAGTCAAGGTATGAAGGAAAGCATCTTTATGTTGAAATCAATTGAAACATTTATGAATCTAGTAAAATAAAAAGTTCAAAAAAACAGGGCGATTAATTTAAAGATCACACTGCAAGGGGGGGTGGGGGCGGAATGTTACTGGTTATTTAATTTTTAAAAATGTTCTTATATCTTATTCTAGCTTAAGAGGCTTTAGCATAGTGTTACCAGTCAAGGTAAGCTTGTTACCTTACATAGTAAACAGATTGTTCATATTTTGTGGTCTGAGGGGGAAGGGGGGGGGGCGAATACTCTACCAAAGCTATTCTTGATGTTTCGCCGTGGTTTCATAAATTACTTTCAAGTTTCAAATCAAATATTTAACATTAATTTTCCCTTTATTTAACTTGCGGTGGGCCTACTTTCCACTACGGTAAATTATGGGATAACTAAACAAAATACGTGGATTATTTTTAAAAAAATGCAATAGCAGATATAATGTAGGTTTGTGTTTAGATTATTTTTTATTTATCTGTGGTATTTAACGTGCACTTTCTGAAACGACTTATACAAACGCACGATTTTCAGAACAAACACATTTTCAGCAAACCGGGAATAGAACCCGGGACGCTAGTCATTAGGTTAATTTTAAAAAGATTATTAAATATATTCTTTCAGAAGCACAATAAGCAACACAGATACAATAGTCCAACTTTCTTAACTATCTATCTTCAGTACGAGTCGGAACTAGTTGCAAATGCTACTGCTAGGGGCACTTTCACAATCGATGGTAACCTACTAAAAATTTACCAACTTTCCTTTACTATCATGTCTTTGAACGCAAAGAGGTCATACGTCACGAGATTTCGTTCATTCAGTCATATGATTTTTTAGTGAAAACGGGGTAGTGTCATTATGTTTGAATTCACGAGATATATATTTGTGTTAAACTTTCTATTATTTAACATTTGTGCTGGTGAATATGTTCCAGTATTAACATGGGGAACAAACAAAGGTAACAATATTGGTAATCAATATTCAGCGCTTGAAAGACTGGACTCTGATCAGCTGCACGATTTCGTCAAGAAAACTACACTAAACTCTCTCAAACCTCTAGTTCTAGTTTTCACTGAAGAGCATTTAAGTGTAGAAGATTTTAGCTGGCATGATATTGAAGAAAATACAGTCTTCACGCAACTTCAAAATGTCACAAGTTCAGCTGATTTCATTAACTTCTTCCCTTCGGTCCACGCCCCCTTGAAAGGTTTCAAGAATTTTGTAAAAGACGGGTTCAAGCAACAAGGCATTCATTTGGGGAAACAAAGTATCGATTCCCTTAAGTTGTCTGAGAAGAACGGTAATGTTGTGATAATTAAGTTGGATGACGCCCACCAGACTGAGGATCGACCCGATTTGCTCAGACGTCACGACAAGATCATCAGTGACACTTACACCCACTTTGTCGATAAAGGTTTTCAAGTCACAGCCCTGTACACCGGGCGCCACACCTCGTGGGTGGAACCTGAAGTTCTGCCACCCAACCGAAGAATCAGGCGGCTCCTAGCCGATGAAGGAGAAGAAAACACTACCACGGTGTGGAGTACTACACCACCTACAATAATTTTGTATTCCTCTAGCATTCCATACATTACAGACGCGGCTGATGGCTTAGGTTCTATTATATTGAATTTAACAAGCTACGATTCGATAATAGATGACACAGGTCGAAATGATACTAGCAGGCTTATACTTACGTTTGGAGGCGGCATTGTTCTTCGTTTTTACTTCCCTGTAGTTGGTGGGTACTGGAGTTTGCCTTATGTTGAGATGTCAAACAGTACCGGTACTGTAGAATTTCTCTTGAACACCACCACAGACATAGTGGCACCATACAATTTCTCTTACCACTGCGCACAGGAGATAATATTCAGCAACACCACAATGCAAAGGTCAATAGTTTTCAAAGGTTTGCAAGTGCAGCCATATCAGCAATCTACCAATATAGTATTTGGCGATGCGTATGACTGTGTGTGGTTTTTCACTGGAGCCATCTGGTCAGGTCTTTTTGTCACATTGTTGCTTGCCTTGATTATGAGTTGGGGGCTTAGCATGATATTGGATATCAAAACTATGGACCAATTTGATGATCCTAAAGGGAAAACTATAACAGTCAATGCCACGGACTAAATTGACTACTCAGGTGACACCCATTAATTAGCTTAATATTTTCTTTCAAGTGTAAAGACTGTAGAGGTTAAAAACAAATCCTTAGCCGTAGAGTTGTGTTTGAAATGATTAAAACTTGTATTTTTTTTTTAGAATTTTGTTCTTCTGTTGACTAGGTAGGTTGTATGGGAAATAATGTGTGACCTAGTTTGTGCTGTAGATATGTTAGTCTAGTTAGGCCACTGGTCCTACTTGTGTAGACTAGGTTGGGGGACCGAACATGGATTGAAGATGATTATGGTAAGGCCTGTTGTATTTCACAATATTAGGTTGTTTATATAAATTGTAAATATGGATGTAGGCCTAGATGGATTCATAAGAAAAACTGCTATTAGTTTAACATTGTTACTAAAATGGGCAGAAGGCTCAAGAATTTTTATGCTTTTTTTTTTCTAAACAGTAAAAGAATATATTCTCTTTTTATTAACATTACTCTGATTAATATTAGATACAAAAAAAGTAAGCCTTCTATATACTAAGTGCGTAAAACCCTAACGGGTAGTAAGACCAACAGCAACCACGCCTTGAACATCTTGTTTAGTTCTGTAACAAACTCTGTCTTTATAATGACCTAATAAAATCAACCAAGCTTAACCTAACTTTCCAAATTCATGAAAATAAAATTCCAATAAAATTTTGGATGAATTAATAGCCTACATTTGGGGACTTTTTATTTCCATGCTAAGTAGTCATGTGTGTATTCTGATACATTTTAATTAACTAATCAAAATAGGTTGACGACTTGACTTTTTGTAAAAATATAATTTCTATAAGGAAAGTGTAAAAAAACACTACTCTGGGTAAAGATCACATTAAAACATTTTATTAATGGTTTTAACAATTTCCACTTGATTATATTAAATCCCCTACATTAATAATTACAGAAGGCCTAAAAAACACATTAAAACTTTTTTAAGTTTAAAAGATTTTCAATTTATACAATATTTTTCTTTGTTGGCGGATGAATATTTTTGTTAAATCTGACCATTTTATGAAACTTTTTTAAAGCTTTGTAAATCATTTAATAAAGGAGCAGAAATAATCTTTTCCAGGTTGCTTACTTTTTTTTGCTTTAAAAATAAAACCTCTTGTGCTGAACACATAAATTGGAAACCTTGTAAAGTAGATATAGACTAGGCATTTAGCATACAATCATGCAGTTAGCAAAATTCATTTACTACTTAAATGCAAGAAAGGACTAAGTGAAACTTTAAGGTGCTAAAATAACTTAAAAGAATCAAGTTAATAAAATCCTGATTTTTCATTACATAGGCTAATATAAAAGATAAATAACTAGTTCAACACAATCTTAGATATTTTCTCATGTCTATTGAAGTTAATGGCGGTAAGGGAGGGGAATCAGAAATTGATTATAAATAATTATAATTTTTTTCAAAAACAAATGTGTGTTAAATTTGTCTCATAAAACATTACAGATAGGCTACCCATTTAAAACCCAGGTTTAAATCAAGGTTCTGTTCATGGCTAGTGGTTTGGATTTACCAAGGATAGTTATTTTTTATATCTACAGTACTTTTTTTCCTGCTAAGTTTGTCAATATAGTTTTTTAAATAATTTATCTGTGTGATGTTCATATACGGGTGTCTGAAAATAAACATTTCTTTGTACAGTCAAGTTATGGAGCAGGTTATTCATATTTGGGATGTATGACGTATATAGAATAAAAAACTTAATTATCACTGTTTTGGAATTGTCAGAGTTCTTGGAAAAATGGTCGCCGACTGTTGTTTTTACCAACTTTACCTTAAAATTAACCATACCCTGTACATTTTACAGTCTAACATCACAAATCAATCTTTTGAATAATTTGAAAACTTAAAGAGAGGCTACATCCTGTAAATAGGCCTATGGTACTTATTTCATAACCACAGCCATAGAACTTTATCACAAATATATGGTTTTTTTGGTCTTGTCCAACCATGTGTAAAATACTTTGATTTGAATTTCAGTGAACCATGTGTAAAATACTTTGATTTGAATTTCAGTGAAGTGTAAATAGGGTTAGGCGTGTCAAACTGTTCGCTCAATCCTACGGACCTTACTATGAACCAACAAACAATGTGGCCAAATGTCAATTTTTATAAAAGTTGTAGAAATACGCCACTCAGGAATTTGATACTTTTATCACATTTAATTGGCCCAAATTCAAAACCTTTTACAGAGGGTCATTTAAAAAATACTGATAGGAACTCTAAACATTTCTGTTGTAAAATAGAAGACGACTCCTACTGTTTTATATCTTAGTTTTCCTTTTAGTAGTATAAAGTTACTAAATCAAAGTTATTTTTGTTTAAAATAGTACATATAACACTTTTTTTTTTAATTTTGCTCCCGCGCTGTTTTAATGTGGCCCGGCCTTAACAAGTTTGACATGCCTGTTTTATGTAATGAAGCTGAATTGGAGCATAAATATATATTTTGTTAAAAATGATTATCTACCTTTAAGTACCAAATATAATTGATATGTTTTAACAGGTGTCCTTAAGTGTTAAGTCAATTTATTTGCAACATGTAATTCAATCTAACACTACATAACTTACTGTTGGCATATTTGATGGGCTTTTTACATAACGCTAATATTTCTAGTATAATGATGTCAAGGCCTGTTTACCTTGGTACTCAATTGGTAACACTTATCGACATGGACACACTTTGGTGGCCGCATGTTTTAAGGTGCTAATCTCATAGTAAACTAGACTGCCGATGATGGGGAGATCAAGGTTTGGATCTGTCGGGTGTACTGAGGGTGGTTTTTCCAAAATCATTTTCCACTCTCCCTCCATACAAATGCAGATACTGGTACACTTCTTTAAATATAACCTTCCCAATCTCTAACACATTATTGTAATTAGTGTATAAGTGTAGGCTATAACCAGAGTGGATAGTAAGGTACATTGCTGGAAAAAACCTATATCAACATGCTTTCTGATTTGGAATTAAACTTTCGTTTAGAAAAAATAAGTGAGATTGCAAAGAAATTTACAGGCCAACAGTTTTTTTTAAGTGCAATTATAGATGTATAAATAAAGAGTTTGGGATATAATCTTACTTTGATCAAATACATAGAAATATTTACCATTATTTGTGTAGGCCTTTTTACGTCTTACTGCACATTCACATACTGCCCACAACTTTAGTGTAGTGCTGCAGAATAAGAACAATTTTAAATAAATCAACTGTAAACATGTTTTAGTTGGAATTTTAAAGTTGCCAAAGCTAGATAGATTTTCTCTTTAAAAAGCAAGTTGAAATTTCTTAATCTCCAGAGACCCCTAGATAAAAAAAATTAATCCATGCCTGGAATAGAAAAATAGAAATGTGTGGGACACCATTTGTTTGGAATTATTATAAATGTAGGTATTAGCTCTTTTGGCTAGGGCTTGAGGACCAATAACTAAAAAATAATCATTTTTAGGGAAAGTTTCATCTTTAACAGCCCTTGAAAATATCCCCTTATAATGGTTTAGGAATGTGTTTTGATGAGTAAAAGAAAATGCCAGCCATGGTTTGTATTTTTGTATATTTATGACGAAAAACCTTTTTGGCCAAAACAAATAATATATTTCTTCAGTAGCTAGATTCAGTTTATGGTGGCGTAGTTGGCTAACGCGTTAGTTGTGTTGAGCTTGACTGCTGATGACGGGGAGATCGAGGTTCGAATCTCGGTCGGGTGAACCGGGGGTGATTTTCCTAAATGGTTTTCCACTCTCCCTTCATGCAAATTTGAGTTCACTTCCTATAATTCAACCTTCCCAATTCCTAATCCATTAGCGTAATTAGTACTTAAAGCGTATAACCCGAACGGGTAGTAAGACGTGGTGCTAAATTATTATTATTATTATTATTACATTTTATCTACATTTGGTAAGCTCAACATTTTTTGAATATTTAACTTGAGCTGAGTGGCACTAGACCATAAACATTTTAAAATAATAGAAAAATTCTTGGTCAAATTCTGTGATGCACATGATAGATAATCAAGAACTGTTGATATTGTGTGTATAGAATAAAACTTCATTTTTTGTTATAAACACTATAAACACATGGGCTTTAACTATCATTCACTTCCATCACATCTTAAGGGTGTCACATTAGTAAGCGAAAAATTGCCGCGCAGACGTTCAGCTCTAACACAACATTTAATCCCACGATGCATTATTTCAAAATATGGCTCACACCAAAATAAAGTCCAAATATTCCAACAGGGCTCATTTTCATTAACAACCCTTGAGTTCTATTAAGAGAAAAAAAGTGTGAAAATTATACATTAGCTCAACAATATTTTAATCATATTTGCGGAGCTATGAGACTAGGCTTGATAGAAAAGGGCTTTAGATAGCTTTCTTCTAAAAAATATTTTTTTTTACAAGTTCCCAACAGAAAATTTTCAAGATATTCGAGAGCTAGTAGGGAAAAATATAAAAATAGTATAAGCTTGGACAAAATAGAGTAGTAGTTCCAGAAAACTACACAAACCATAGTATTTTAAGCTGTCTGGCCTGACAACGATTTATATTTTTTCGGTGTTCAACGCAGCCACCTTAATGTAGACTCACTTTTCTCTTATTGGTCAATCACCATGTATTTTATTTTAAACTTTCAATACCAGGCTCATTTCTAAAATTATTTTAATTTTAATGGCTGATAATTAAAATACATGATTAAACTCCCTTGTTATTTAAAGTGTATTTGTGTGTTAAATAATTTTAGGCAGATAGGATTAACCTCTATTGTTTGCCAAAGCATTACATTTTTGGTATCTGTTACAAATCACATAAATATTTGTCATAGTTAAGCTTATATAAATTTATTCTAAGTTACTAACTTACTCTTGTAAGCCCTACTTTTTATTTATATATATATATATATATATTTTTTTTTTAAAGATTATTATTTTCTTATGTCAAGTTGAACTCGCGGAGTAATTATTGATTTAGATTTATTTAGTACCTATTAAATCTACGTGATCATAAATGTAACAGCACACAAATACATTCCAAATTAATTATCTAACATTTCAAAAGGTGCTAAGATAGTTAGGTCCTATTAACCTGTTATGGTTTACCAGTTGATATTTCTAGTATTCTTTCTTGTCAAATCAATGGTTTATTTGTAATATATTTGTACACTTGTAATACAGTACTATATACATTTTCTGTAAATCATTTATTTTATTATTTTTCTAGAAAAATTACTTCTAGTATTTAAAAATTATGAAATTTATTTTATATTAAGACAGTATTTAAAATCATAATTTTATCCTTTTAAATTACTGAATAAAAAGTTTCAAAATATATTTTGAATTAAAAAAATCACAACTCAAAATAATACTAGGGTTAAATTGGCTGAATTGTTTGTTTGTTTGTTAGGTTTTATTATTTCATTTATAAACATACATCTAAAACATGAATAAAAAACATGGGGAAACAAAAAGGGATAGACATTAACACCAGCCCCGAGGGGCTCTCGAAAATGGACACGACATGCTGAATTGTGGCAGAAAGAAATGTTGATGTGTAAAATAGTTTCCATGTTCATGTGAACTAGTTAGGTTTGGTTGTAATAATTATCTATTGTGAATAAATCTTAAAACCAAATATTGCATGGATACCCCTGTAAACTATGTATTCACTGTAAATAATATTGTAAATATACAACTATTTTAACAGTATTATATGCATGTGTAAAAAGTTTGTTTTTTCATGTGTATTTTAAAATTATTTATAAAGCTTAAATGTTTTCTCTTTATTCAATATTGTTAACGTCTCCAATTTGTGGAATGTTTGATTATAGCTCTACATTGAACCATCGTGATTTTTTTATCATTAAATGTTATGGTTTTTCCAAACTTCATAGATAATGTTTTTGATAAAAACATTCAAATTATCATTGTAACAAAGTAAAGTACATTGGATATAATGTTGTACATTCTTAAAAGGAAGTACAGAATTTGATGTTAAAATAAATAGCATGTTTAGAAATTGACCAGACCTCCTTTAAGAGCTTGATTCTTATCCAGGTTTGGTCAAAATATTGTATTTATAAAATGTGAAAATTATGACTTATTTTAGTGTTACAAAAAATACTGTTAACAATAACCACCAAAAACATCACTTGTACAAAAACCATACTGCTAGCTTCGATAATGGAAGAAAAAAGCATTTTTATCCTATTTAAATTGCTGAAAAAATATTTATTTACTAATTAAATTACTTGGGAACTATCGAATGGTAAGTGAACATATTATTCATTCCTTCCATATCCTGCATTGGTTTCCTTGGTTGGTCCGGAACATTCTTGGTGTTACATCTCTCAACAGAAATGACTTTGTAATATTTTTCTAGGTGTAATTAGTATTATTAATATGTAGCGAAACTGTTTATTAAAATCTGTTTGTGGGTGGTTCATGTAAATTAAAATAAATGTATGTAACTAAAGCCAATAAATCTTAGATGGTATATAGTATTATTTTTCAAGTCTTAGCCATTGTCCAAATATTTTTTTACCCATGTAGAAATAAGTACCCACCTCCAAATGTATTTGCGGTTTTAAATATACAAATTTATGTAAGGCATGGGCAAAATTAACTTAAGCCTGCTCACTTCAAGTAATGGCCGAGGGTAATGATCAAACACTGGATATGTCTCACTAATTAAGAGACGTTGAAAAACAATTTTTAGCTCACCAACATCCTAAAGTAGTTTTTGAAAATGGTTTTATTATAGCATTCTCCCAATTTGTTTACATCATTTAGTGCACTACACATATATAACACATGCATCTGTCACGTGTGCATTTACACTAAAGGTTAAGGGCCAGGTCCATTGTCAGATTGAGTACGCCACAAGTGCGGTGCTATAATAAATACAAGATGACACCTACCTAAACTTGAATGGTATGGGCCTGTTTCAAATGTAAACCTGGCTCATTCCATTCGAGTTTAGATAAGTGTCGTCTTTTATCCATTCTGGTCAAGGTAGAGGTCATGCTGCATTTAGTACAGCACCACACTTTGAGGCATACTTAATCCGACTATGAAACTGGCCCTAAGTATGTATACATGGGTGAAAGCTAAGAACTACACCTTGTTTACCCTGAAGGGTAGCATTCCCACTTTGGCTGGTTACACTGTGTGAAGGGGGGTGGCTACCTTCGGCTCTATCACTATTTTAAGATATTTTTTATTTCAGTTAAAGCACCTTCCTAGCTTGAGCTGATATAAATCTCCTCAGATTTTTTTAAATTAGGCTGGATCAAAAAAGGTGGCTGACTCTTATAGTGGAACCAAGCAACCTCTCAGGTTAAATGAATATTAAAAATATTGAAGGGAGTGTAAACTCTGCAACAGTGGCATTCATCCTGGGGAAAGTAGTATTAAAAAAGAAAATACTAATATATTATCATTTAAAACATCTTATTTAATATATTATTTAAGATGTAATTTATATTTAGATACAGAATATATTTATCTTACATTATACACCAACAGTTTTGGGGACACCCACTTTAGTGGCCGAATGATCTAAGGTCAGTCACTCTCGTGTTAGATTGGCCTAACAGTCGGGTCTACTGAGGGTGGTTTCAGGCAAATGCTGGTAGATTACCTAAAAATGCTTCCTTCCTCATCCCTAGCTCAGAGTATATAAATGAATTTAACCTGAATAGGCAGTAAGACACTGTGATCAAATAAAAACTGAAGAGATAATATTTGAGGTTAGGTGAAAAAAAAATATTGATTACCACATCTGCCACTAAGAGCTAATAGCTAGCTACCTCTTGAAGAAAATCAATCGTTACCACTCAATCCCTCAACCTAGGTTTCATTCTATCGGAACTCACCAAAGAGGAATGTGAAAAGCGCAACACAACTTCCTAAAAGAGGAAACTAAAAACAACAAAATGTATAAAAAGGAAATTGGTAAAGAATAATAAGAACATTTAAAAGGAACACAACATATAGGACAAACACAGGGAATAGACATAGGATGCACATTTTTATATATATATTTTTTTCCAATAATTCAGTAATGCCAACTTTGTTAGTAGAAAGTTAATTAACTTTAATTTGTACTTCAGTTTCTACAATTCTTTCATATTTATGTAATGAAAGTACAATAGTTTCAGTAAACGTCATACAATTGTCTTGCTAGAATTTCTACAGTGTCCATACTTATTACTTTATAGTAACAAGAAAATGTAAAATAATATAAAAAAAAGGTTACATACATTTTTAACAACCTTATGGACAAAAATACATCTAGACTCATAAGAATAAAATATGATTGGCAGTATGATCACTTTTAAGTATAGAATAGTATTATTTACCTGAGATTCTGTGTAGCATGTTTATTATTTTATAGGGGTATGCAGAGTCCAATTTTTTAATTTAAAGCAAACTCGAATCAAATATATAAAATATTCTAAAGGTTTAAATATTTTTATTAGATGTTATATGCTTGAAAAAATATTATATTGTAGTTATTTATGCACTAAAATCAATTGGAAAATGTTTTATAACACAATTGTTTGTAGTATTTTGTTCTAATCTGATAAATCAAGTTATTATCACAACTAATAATTCAATTATTACATTTTTTATATAAATATTAATTTGTAATGTATATAACAGCTCAGCATGGCAGAAATTTAATATAAATTGAATTTTTGCTGTATTTTTTTACTGTTGAAGCTTCATAATAATTGTCCAAGACTACATTTTTTTCTAAGTGAAGTCAAAGCTGATACAGTTTTTTGAAGTGAAGTCAAAGTTTCATACACCCCTATTATATTCTAAATGTTACTCTTTCTATTATTTCATGTCCTTTTTTTTTCTTGTGGTAAAGTGTTATCGCCACGATAATATGATGGCGTCTCCCACCCAAAAAAAAAAGTTTGGGTAAAAAAATAATAATACTCAATTAAAGTGATAATTTTTCCAAAACTGTTTTTTATACTCAAATCCTTAACACCTAACCACCTTGGCACATTTTAGCACCAACGTGTGGGAACACGAAGAACGCCATGGACAGCGGAGCTACAACCAATTTTGATGGCGAGACAATCTTGGGACGAAATGGCGGCAGAGAGCCATCTGGATTCAGTTTAAGTCTCTTGCCATTCATCAGCACTGTTCTAAAAACAAAACAATATTATCCATTAGTTCATCATTCATTAATTCTTTGAAAATATAATAGTAATAAAATTATAGGAATGGGGAGCCCTCAAATCTCAAGAATTCTTAAAGATGTTCTATGATTCGAGAAAATATCGAATTCCAAAATAAAACCATAAAAAAACTCTTTTTTTCCCCCTATCAAAATTTATTTTATAGCTGTAATACTGCTAGTTGGTGGTTCAGAACCAACATAATAATTATTATAGGACAAACTCAACAACCAGCCGCTTCAGTGGTCGAATGGGGCAAGGCATCACTCTCATGTTGGACTGTCTTGCTTATAACAAGGAGGTTGGCAATCGAATTTTGGTTGGTCTACTGAGGGTGGAATGGTTTCCCATTCTCCTTCCAAGCAAATGTGAGTACATTACCTCTAAAATGCTTCCTTCCTCATCCCTACCCCGTAAGAGTAATTATCATATGCATGTATAACCTGAACAGGTAGTAAAACATGGTAACTAAATAAAAAACAAAAAAACACTGAAAGTTTAATTTTGAATTGTATTCAAAGCTGACAAAAAATTCAAAGTGAAGTGTGTTTTACACACACCCCTATTGAATATTGGCCCTTTGGTCACCAACTTGTTCACCCATTTCAAACTGTCCTACACTATAACCCATTACACAGCAAACTCACTTTGAAAGAAGATCGTTGCCCTCAGCGGTTAAAACATAAGAAAAAACATGGGCAGAGGAGTCCTTGAGCCTGAGTGCTCCTACGTCAAGAAACGCACTAGAGTCAGCGTCAATGTTGATGGCAAACAGAGTGACCGCTCCGGGCCAGTGAGGAGGGGCACAGTGACAGTACAGACGTATCGAGTTCGATGGGATAGGGGTGTCAAGTACATCTGTCCCAACAAAGCTACGATACACAACGCTCACCCACCAGTCCTGAAATTTAAAACATAATTAACAAAATATAAACAAAATCAAGATAGTAAAGCAGATTTTAATAAATGTTATCATTGGTTAATTTTATAAATATTATCTTTAAACTAGAAATATAATAGTTGATTTATTTTTAAGAAACCAATTCATTTTATTATAAAATTACAGAAAATATATTTTAACTGTAATGCATTTTATTAAAATTAGAAACGGCAATTAATTTCACTTTGATGAGCATTTATTTTGATGCATTTTAAACACATCAAGTGATTGTGCTCCTATGACAGTTAGCTAGTACTTATATTGATAAAAATTAGTGTTTTTTTTCCTGTCGTCATGTCTCACTACCCATTCAGGTTGTACACATGTTTGTGCCAAGATAAAATTATTTAACCCGCCATAGTAGTAGAATTTAAACAAATGATACTATCACAATACCATCTAATTTTGTATTGTTACCGTCCCCTTTTTCCCATTCGCTGGTGTAAAATACTGAGTAGGAAATTGTAGTGCACCGAAGGTACATGAGAGCGCCAATGGTGCAATTTGTATTAACTGTTTGGGGCAACGGTGCATTCTGTGCCCCTCTGCTAGAATGCACCGTTGCCCCTAACAGTTAATGCAAATTGCACCATCAGTAATCTCATACACCTTCGGTTTCCTACTCAGGATTTTACACCAGCGAGTGGGAAAAAGGAGGATGGTAACAATACAGAACTAGATGGTGTTGGGGTAGTATCATTTGTTTAAACTTTACTGTGGCAGGTTAAATCATTTTAGCCCGTCACATATATATTAATAACTGATGTAAAAGGTTAAACTATCACATTTGCGTGGAGGAAGAGTGGAAAACCATCTAAGAGAAAACTCCCTCAGTACAACCATTTGGAATTCGAGCCTTGATCTCCACATCATTGGCAGTATATGCAAGAGTGACACAGACCATCAGATCAACGAGCCTGGTATGTATAAGCTTACTATAAAAGGTTATAGAAAGAAGTTAATATTTGTCTACTTTTGATTAAATTTGTCTTTTGTCAGACAATGCGACATAATATATTTTTGTGGTATCTTCAACACAAGAGTTATTCCAAGAGGCAAGGATGAAGAGGGTGGCTTAAAGGAAATGCACTCACGTTAGTATGGGAGAAGGGTGGAATAACCACCAAAAAAAATCCATTTAAAAAAAAGGATCTTCAGTGTACATGGCTGGAATTCGAGTCATGACCTTCCCATAAAGGCTGTTAAGTGCATTGCTAATTAATACCTCAAACTGTACAACTACCAGTATTGGACGCCAATAGGTTGCCATAGTATAAGAAAAGTGGAAATGTCAGACATGATACATCCACAAAAATAAAATTTTATAGGAAAGGGAAATATTTTTTTTTATTAAAAGTTGTGTATAAATTACTTGTGTCTGTAAAAAACTATTGTTAGCTTACTAGACTATATCTCAAAATTAATGATCAAAATAATTATTAATTATTGGAACATGATTAAATAATAAAATATAATAGCTAACTACTATCAAAGTTTACTGGCACTTGGAACAAACATAAGCTAAGGTGTAGGGATAGCCCCTCGAATCCTTCAAATCCCTTAAATGCTTGAGGATATTTAAAAATTTAAGAAAACTTTTAATTCGAGACTCAAATGCTAAAGAAATATATATATTTTGTTTTAAAGATCTAATATTGCTTATTGGTGGTACACAACCAATTATAGATTATTATAAGATGAACTTAACAACCAGACTCCAGACCAGTAATTTAACACTTATTGAATGTATGAATGTTATAGTGAATGGATTATGAGAAAGAATGTTACCATTTAGTTACTATTTGTATTTTATATTATTCATTTATATTTCCTCTTAAGTTCTTTTTTTTTCTAAGATTCTAATTTTAGATTGGAAGATAAAGTGGAAATTCGAATGTGTAAGCTAGTCGATTCGATCCAACTCCACTATGGACGGTATTCCACCCCCACCCCCCCAAAAAAACCCATTTTCCCAAAAATTGCGCTTAGAACACTAGGTATTTCCTTCCTTCATATAATATCCATGTTTAGCAACCTAAATAGCAATATTCCTTACGGGGTTTGGGTCCAATGTGTCGAGATCCAACAAGGAGTAATGTCCGCCATACAAAGACTGCCTGATGACGACCTTTAGACCCAGACGGGCCGCCACCCCTAGTTTGTCCAGCCACAAGAACCCAGCGACAAACCTGTCGGAGAGACCTGGGGCCCCACTACCATATGCCGAGCTTGTTTCCGCTAAGACAAAACCAAAAAATGACGTTATTAAAAAACATTTTGTGTTTGTTCCCTTGTGTGTGTTTTTATTTCTCTTGTACCTTCTTCCAATAAAACATACATCAAAAAGTGAAAAGAGGTTTTCCTAAAAGATTATGTTTTAAAAAATATAATACTAATAATAGTACCAGATTCAATGTCAGCGTGGTTGAAGCCATCACTTTTGCAAGAAACTAGAATACCGATGACAGGGAGATCAGGGTTTGAATCTCGGTCGGGTGTGTTGAGGGTATTTTTCCTAAATGGTTTTCCACTTTCCCTTCATGCTAATGCAAGTACACTTTCCCTATATTCATCCTTCCTCATCCCTAGCCCATTAGTGTAATTAGCACATATGTGTACAGCCCCAATGGGTAGTAAATTGTGATTCTAAAAAATAAAAGTAACAACACTCTTTTATTATTATTTGACATATTTAATTTGCACTTTCTGAACAGAGAATACTAGGAAATGACTTACAAACTAACTTAATTCTAGAACAAACACAACACCCAGTGTCCTGTCCTTTAATGCATTAATGTGAAACGGGATACCCCAATTTCAACATTTATACATTTTTTTGGCCATTCCGGGAATCAAATCCAGACAAGCTACTGATTTCGTTAAGGTGTCCAACAAAAGATAATAATGACATAGCTTAAAGAGTTTATATCAAAGTGTATTAGAAAATTCTAAATTGACGCCGAATACAAATTCCTGTAAATGAATGAAGCAAAATTAAAACCTAGAACAATAAAGTCCTAATCACCAGTATAACTATTCTCTGTGTTTTGTCAGGATGGAGACAGAGCGATAGTGCTACGTAGGACACAGACAAATGTCTGATGGTGTCTAATGGAGCGATGTATCACCAATACATCAGAACTTGCACTACTACAGAAGTTACTTTTATTTTTATTTGAGTTATTTAACATGCACTTTATAAACCAACTTATTATAGCAGCACATGATAATTTCTATGAGCAAGAGTGAAAGGACCTACCAATTTTGCCGGGAAAGGTATTTTCACATACCTTCCAGGGTTATTTTACATGCTACAATCGACATGCAGCCAACAGCTTTACTTACCTTCAGAAGGAATTTGTGCTGTGATTTTTAATTGTTCAAGAAAAATCTGGTGACCCTGGCTGGGTATGAACCCACGAACATCGGGTCCTGAGTCGAGCACTTTACCCCAAGAACGCTGAGGTCGATGACAAAAGTTACTAATTTAGGCTACAGCTACACAAGAAGCTACAACAGGGCATGTGCCCACATAATTAATTTAACACCTTAACTGGATGTATGAATGTAATAATGTAGGCCTATACATTTTTGCAAAAAATGTTAACATTTAGTTATTATTTCTATTTTCTATCATTCTGTTGTATTTCCCAGTTTTGTTCATAATTTTTTCTGAGATATGAAGGTAAATAAAGATTAAAGTTCATAAAATTTTATATTTGGAAGAAGGTAGAGGAAAGGTGGATGAAAATATATAAAAGGAAACAACACAAAGCTTTTTCAATGAAAAGAAGAACGGGATTCACACTTTACATTGCTGCCGCTGGACAAAAAGTTAGTGGCTACCTCTTGAAGAAAATCAATCGTTACCTCCCAATTTCCCAGCCTTGGTTCCATTCTATCGGAACTCATCAGGAGGGAGCGTGAAATACACAACACAACATCCTAAAAGAGGAAACCAAAATATACAAAGGGGAGAGAAGGAAAATTGGTAAACAATGATAAGAAAATAGGTTCTTCTCTAAACGGTGGATTTAACCCATCTATAGTAAAATTTATACAACATATTGCGTTTATTGAGAGTTTGTCGAGAGATAATGTACATAATACTTGGCTAAATGTGTCACTTAAGATAAAATACATATTATATTTAAGGGAAACCTCTTTTTGCTTTTGGTTTCCTCTTTTAGGAAGTTGCGTTGCACGTTTCACACTCCTCCCTGATGAGTTCCGATAGAATGAAACCTAGGTCAGGGGAGTGGGCAATAAAGGTCAATTTTCTTCAAGAGGCAGCCATTATCTCTTTGTCCAGTGACAGCAATGTAAAGTGTGAACCTTGATATTTTCATTGTAAAAGCCATTTGTGTTTGTTTCCTTTTAGATGTTTAAATAAACTTTTCTCAGGCCTTCTTTCAAATATATATTACGAAAGATAAAATATTGAGAGACTACTTACACAGCCACAGGGGCAGACTGGTATTTGTTTTCGTCATCACCTGTTGCACCTCCAAAATTTGTTTGTGGAGTGTGTTGAAGACAGATGGCTCAATAAAGTCTTTCAGGGTCGCTATACGCCCATTCATGTAGTATCTAAAGCATTAAAATGAAAAGTTTGATTGAGCAGAACAACTTTTGTTATCAAGTAGGAAAAGTTAAATTTTTTACATAATTTCATTGTAATGGATAATTATCTATGTATAGTGGAATAATTATGTTTGACACTCAAAAAGAAGAACACAGTAAGGAGCTAAAATACATAGTCTAAATGAAAGGTTAAAATTGGGATACAAAATAATGTATATTTTAAATTACTCCCATTTTTCTTATATGTTGTGCTCAGAAGGAATCTAAGAAAAAGTTTAAAAATCAGAATTAAGTCGACTAAACTATTTTACAAATACGAATCGCCAATATATCTTGGAATCTTGAATCAGATTCCAAATATTAGAAAAATTATGAGTCACAAAAGAGGAAATATAAATATAAAAGAATAACATAAAATACAAATAACTAAATGTTTACCTTCTTTCTTATAATATATTCATTATAACATTCATACATTCAGTCAAGTGTTAAATTACTGGCCTGGAGCCTGGTTGTTAAGTTTATCCTACAATTAAAATTGGTTTTGAACCACCAATAAGTAATATTAGAGCTTTATTAGAGCTCACAAAAGTACTTAAGGATTTGAGACTTGAATCAGAAATGTTCTCGAATCTTTGAATATCCTTAAGAATTTGAGGGTTTAGGATGTGAGGGTTCCATCCTATGTCGATATTTGGAATGATGTCCTTTGAGCATGCTACTTTTAAAGGTGAGCCTAAGTGAATGTCTCTTAACCTATTCCTTTCATAAGTGTTGTCAACATTATAGGACAATGGAGACTTGAATGTATTTAAAATATTTTCCATGTCTTTGAAACATTCAAACCACATGTTGAAATCCTCTTGGATTCGTATGCAGCATGTCAGGGAAAGACACCTGCACCTTTTTCTTGGTCCTTTTGGTGTAACAATAGGCATGCTTAATACTGCTGCACTCTTTGTAAATAGACTTGCTACTTATAAAGAGAATGGTTTTGCAAAGCATTACTATGTTTAAATTATATTTACTATATTACAATATACTTCAAAAAAAGGTAATTTATTTTTATTTTGTATTCATTTATGCGGGCGTGGGGGGTTTGAGACCACTGCCTTAGACCATTTGGTTACTGAAGCGGGTTAATTTACAAGTATTTCAGATACAACATATATGTAAAGGATAGTATTAGTAGCTCACTTACTGATGCCAAGTGACTGCATTAATGCTGTCATTCTGCGCCTCCAAAAACTCTTGAAGGAATGTGAGTGGAGTTGTGACAAGGCCCCGGGGTGCTGTAACATCTGGGCCAACTACCATAGGCTCCTTAGAGGCAGAATGGGACTCTATCGCTGATCGAAGTGCTGCAAAGTCATCCGCCAACTGCGTGCCACTTATAGATGTGTTGAACACATGTGGAAATGCATTAGGTTCTGCACAAAGACAATAGTTCTTGGTTAGTAAGTAGGGAAAAATTAGTAATTGAGGTATTATTAAAAGTATACTAGAGTAGCGACTATCCAACCCTCTGTATTACCCGGCTCGGTTCTCAGAGTTAACAAGTGTGTTTTAAAACAAATGAACCAGTACATATCCAGGAGTAATTAATAAAAAAAAATTGATCGCAAACGCCTTAAACCTATTACTTTGGAGAGAGCAAAGCTTGACTGCTATGCATGCGGTTGGCATATAATACAGTACTATAGCAGCCACAAGGCTTGGTCGGTGTAGATAGCAAACCTGTTTTGATTTGGCTGGAAATGAGAGCTGAAAATTATTTACACTTAAATTCTGTATTATCTGTCTTTTTAGCTATCCTGTCTTGAATACCGCCTAATTGTGACTCTAGTGTATATTATTTATGATAGTTAAAATATATGTTTATTGAAATAATTTTAATTCTCGCCATTTCTTACTCCTAATCACAATATAATAGTCACCTATTTTAATTATGATTGAACTATGCGAGAAGTCATTTTTCATTTCGAGTCAAATTTTAATGAAAACATTAAGTTATTTTCTAGTTCAAGTTATATAGAGCAATATTTATTTAAGAAATATTTTAAGTTAAATTTTTGTAATAGATCCATGCATAAACCATAAGCACAAAAATATATTTTTAGAACAAATTTTTTTTCCAGAATATTTTTATCACATTATGCTCAAATAGATAAAATATAAGTGTGCAACTAATTTTTTTTAAATAATAAAAATAAAAATATTGAATTTGATATGAAATAATATTTAATCTACTGATTAATGTTTAACTAATCAATTAATATCTAATTAGCTAATTATCACATAAAGCTTAAATAAATTAAATAAAGTGTGCAACTAATTTTTTTTTTCAAATAAGACAAAGAGAAATATTGAAGAACTCCATTTTACATGACTATAATTGACTAAACTCCGAATGTTCAGGAAAAAATTGAAAATTATTAGTGCTCAAATTTTTTGACTTTTGTAAAAACCTTTGTTGATATATAATGCAAGCTACCAAGGAAATAGAGAGGTGGCGTCAGGGAGGGGGGGAGGGGGTGTCTATATCCCCCTGTAATTTGATGAACCTCCACCAGGGCAGTCCATACACACATTTACAAAAAGTTTTATTTGCTAAAAGTGTTGTAAATTTTCTATAATAGAAACCAAGGGCATAGAAAGATAATTATTCTATGAGGAACCGGGAGAGAGCTTCGCTATAAAATTTGACTATACCTTTGGCCATGGCCTTCTTGCTTTAACCAATAAAAGATTGGTCCATAAAATTCCAGGGTAATTTCAAGCTCTCTCGGCATCCCTCTTACTGCGCACTTGAGCAGAACCCCTCTAGAAAAATTAGCTTTCTAAACCCTTTCAAGTTATACATATTCTATAACCTATAAATATTTATTTAAAATTTTACACACCCCCTAAGATGTATTTGTGTACACCGAGTTGAATACCACAGCCTTAGGTCATATGTGACCATCGAAGTGGGTAAGGTTTTCATAACAAGTTAAATGAGATTATTATTCAAATTTGACTATGGCTAATGCGGAAAAATTCTTAACGAATCAACATTTTTGCTAAAAAAAAAACTATTTTTAACAACTATTTCATGTAATAATTGCTTTTAACTTACCATTTCCCAGTTGCCAGATCACACTGTAGTTACGTTCATGAGAATAGTCAATCAAATCTTTCGCATTAGTCGAGTTCCACATGTTACCATCTCTGAGCAAAACATTCAAGTCAAACAGAAGGTCAAGGCCAGTATTTATCGCAAATTCATTTATCAAATCCCAATTTGAAACTGAAAACCAACAAAGGTTGTTAGACATCGGGTGTAAAAAATGAATGTATTACTCTCATTATTAAGGTCTAAACAAAACTATTTCATAGGGCTTTGTGAAGTCCACTTTTTCAATTTGAAGCAAACTTGAATCAAATATATGAAATTGACTCATAGCTGAATCGAGGTTCAAATATTTTTTGCTATGCTAATTGTTTTATGCTTGAAGAAATATACTGTGGTTATTTATATAACTTTATACATTGAAATCATTTAGAATATGTTGTATTGAACAAATTGTTTGTAATAATTTATTTTATTCTAATATAATAAATCAAGTTACTATCACAACATGCAGGTTTTTTTACAATAAATATTAATTTGCAATGTATATAACAGTTCAAAATGGCAATAATTTAACATACAATGAGTATTCTAGCTACCAATATTTTATTGGCAAAGCTTTGTAATTTCTAAAATTGAATTTAAGCAAAATTGAAGCTGATATATTGGTTTCGAGGCCAAGTCAAAGTTTTGAAGCTTCACACATCCCTACTAAATTTGTATTTTATTCATTTAGAATCAAACTTTAAAACATGTTTTATCACTACAAAAATGAATAAAAGATCAAACTTTATATGTTGTTTTTATTATTTTAAAACATGTGTAAAACAAAGACTTGCTTTGAAAAAAGAGAAATAATGTCTAGCCACAAAAGTAAACAATAAACAAGCTTTTATTTGTATTAGTTTTTCCACACAAAAGACCTTGACCTGTCTAAATTCACAAATTCGGGTTTTTAAATTTGGTCAAAGGACGGCAAATTTTGTATAACATTAACATAAATCATTAATTTTTCATATAAGCTTACAAGTATATTATTGGCCAATTTAAGGTGAGTTTTAATCCCGTATGAAGAACTACGGGAATTAGAATGTAGCATCTCTGGTCTAGAAAACTGAGCCTGGTGGCTGAAGGGTTCAAGGTGCTGACCACATGAAACCTTCTATATGTAGAAGTCGGTACTATTTTCAGCCAACAGACAGTGACCGCTCAGTCAGTATGGCTTGAGAGCTGAAGCCATGGAGTTATCTGTGTCTCTCTTCAATTATTTTTATTATTATTATTATTATTAGTTAGTAGTTGTTGTTGGTTGGTAGTTGTTGCTAGATGTTGTTTGTTGTTTTTATTATTATTATTGTTATTATTAATACACCTACACTATGATTTGTTTCAAACTAATATAGAATATACTTAGTGTTCAAATTTGATGTGTGTGTAGTAGTAGTAATAGTAGTAGTAGTAGTAGTAGTAGTATTAGAGTAGACAGAAATAAATTTGGGTTTAGGTATTGTGATGCAAATAAAGACTAGATAAATTAAATATAAAAGTTGTTTATGTAAAAATATATCCATTATTTTAGCGAGACATTGAATAGTAAAGTTGTAAATTAGTAATTAGTAAATTAGTCTAAGAGGTAGCCTATAAATGCATAGGGTAGTTGAGAGTAAATGCACCCTTAATAGCATGAAGAGGACAGGACAAATGGCAAACCAACCCTGAAACACCCAGCCGGAATTTGAACCCAAACTTACCTTTCTTCAGTAAAAAAAATAATCTAAAATATTTAAAATGTCCAGCCCCTGGTGATAGAGAAGTGTACATAATGAATTAACTTTGGTTGTGTGAATTCAAAATTTTGATTTTGAGACCTCAATTAATTGATTGAAATTTATTGGACATATTATTTTGAGTTTGAAGCAAATCTATGTTCAGTTTGAATCTTGCTATGGCTATATAAACTGCACCGGCACTACTAAAATGAGAAAAAAAAATCTAAGTTTTATTTTGTATTATCTCAAAGCAATGCATAATTTAATTGCTATTCAACCTATATACAGAATTAAATGTAGGTAGTCTTATAACTTAATATTCTTGAATATTAATGATTTGTTTGTTTATGATATTCAAATAAATAACTCTACACCACCTTGAGGCAGGGTTGTGGATTCGGAAGCAATTCTGGATGGATTTGGTAAAAAATGTACTGACTCCAACTTCAAAATAGAAACTTATAATATTATAGCACTAGATGGTAACTTAATCATTTTAATTTTAAATCGTTTTGATTTCTTATGACCAATATTTGTAATTTTGAAAGACAATTTTTCAAATATACGTTCCCAAGGCCAAGGAAGCTTCCCATGAAGTCAACTATTTGAGCATTTTACTGCAGTAAATTTGTTATTAATATACTTTAGCCATTTATAAAGGAGTCAGACTCGGATAATACAAAAGGAGAGGAGTTAAGAGTTGGTGTTGAAGGCTTGGCGACTAGCGTATAGACCCCACATCCCTATATTTGGGTAAAGTTATCATACCAGACATTGTGAAATCGTTGCAGCGTTCCTGTAGACAAGAGTTTCCTTTGTAGGAACATTCACTGCCATCCACACGAATATAGCTCTGTCCTAGATCAGTGTACTCCTGTTCAACTCTACCATCTGACATCAGGTTAAATATGAGACAATCTGCTGCAGTTCCCCCGACACGAAGATAGCCAGGTGATAAATGTGATGCAAGCAGCAACAATTTCTTTGACCTTAACGCATAAAACCATTTACATGGAGACTTTGATATTTATAATATAAAGTACCTAACTTATATAGTAAAGTTAGAAATAACTTAACAGAAAAAGTTATTTAGTGGTAAGTAGAAATAAACAATGAACCGAATCAAACTAGATTAAAGTTTACATTTATTTTTTTAACTATTAATATGTTTAACACTATTGTTAATAAGGAGTTTGGGTTTATTTTTTACTGTGGCTTACTACCTGTTCAGGTTATATGATATCTACTCTAACAGGGTGGGGATGAGTAGGAAGAATTTTAGAGGTAATCTACTTGTATTTGCGTGGAAAGAGAGGGGGAAACCATTTAAGAAAAATCAACCTCAGTAGTCTTGACCGGGATTTGAATCCCTATCTCCACATCTTCAGCCTGCCAGTCTAACACAAGAGTGACGCCTTAGATCATTCGGCCACTGAAGCAGGTATTAAGAAAAAAATTATTTCAACTGACGTTATAATAGTCAAAGTAATAATCAAGTAAACAAATTTATCCCGCAAAGTGAATAGAAAATAACCCAGATTGGATGTGCATACACGTCAAGATTGACTAGTCAGGTTAGCCTGTGTCTTGGAGGTCAGAATTCAAACCCCGGCCAATCAAAATGAAGATGTTTTTCCTAAATGGTTGTTTTACTCTCCCTCCATGAAAATATGGGTAAGGTTCCTTTAAATTCTACCTTCCTCTTTCTTACTACATTAGTGTAATTATGTAGATAGCCAAGACAAGTTATGTATATTCTGCATCTTATCTTTTCATTTATTTCGTTTGAGATATTTAACATTCTCTTTCTGAACCGACTGATTATATCAGCACTAGACTTATAAAATAAACTTAAATCTAGAACAGACATAACAGCCATCATTGTTAAAGAAGAAACCCACATTTCACCAATGATAAAATTTTCGACTACTCTAGGAATCAAACCTGAAATCCTTAGCTCAGTAGACACATGCGTTACCGACTGAGTTAAGGTGTTGTACATATTACTACCCATCCTGGTTATCCGCAGTGTAAGTTGATGTTAGCCAATAGTAACATGTCTTTAAGGTGTGACTTAAGAATAAAAAATAAACTTTAAAAAAAACATAAATCGGGAAGTGGATTATTATGTGAATGGTCGGTTTGAGTTCAAAACTGTACCGTAAGTGATCCTGTATCCATCCCCTTCGTATAAGAGATGAATCCAAAGCTACACTAAGGAATTTTTTATCGGTTCTGTGGATAAGCTTTGACACATTGATGACAACTTTTTTTACTTTGCGTGCATCCCCTGCAACCAACATGTTACAGGCAAATCCTATCATGAGTAAAATGGTGACGAATCCTATTAAAAATCTCAGCCATTCCGGCAAAATATGTCCTGAAAACAAACAAAAAGTTGACAAAAGTGAACTAGGATTTTATAATAGATAATTAGAAATTATTTATATTATTATTATTATTAGCACTGCGTCTTACAACCCGTTCGGGTTATACGCACTTACGCTAATGTGTAATGGTAGGGTGATTGTGAGATGAAATGAAGGACCTACAGTTTAACGTGGAATCCGAACCACGGTGGAGGCCTGGCATTCCCCACATTCACAAGATGTCTTGTCAGAGGTGAAGGAAGGGTTTGGTAATCAGATAAATCTTTGCCGGGACCGAGGATTGAACCCCGGCCGCCAGCATAGAAGTCTGACACCTTACCGCTAGACTGCCAGGTCACCGTAATTATTTATAAAGTGAGTTAACCTACAAACTATAGATTACAAAGGTTAATCAAGAAAATACTTTTGTTGTTTTAATACAATTAGCAAGGCTGTGGAGTCAAAGCCATAGAGTCGGAAGAAGTTTTGGGTGGAAGAGAAGTCGGTAAAAATGGACTGACTCAAGACTCCAGCTTAAAAATAAAGCTTAAAATATTATAACGATAACCTATATTTGATAAATATATAATTTTAATTTCATACTTTTTTTTAGGATCAATATTTGTAATTTTGACTGACAAATTTATTCAAATATAAATTTACAATGACAAATAAGATTCCATTAAGTAATGTGTATTGGAGCATTTTACTACAGTAAATTTGTTAGGCTATTACTAATTAGTATATAGTAGGCTACATTTGCCATTTCTGAAGGAGCCTTGAGTCGAAAAATTGGTGTATTAACTCCACAGCAATGACTATTAGCCCTGAATGATTGGCCTTCTATGTATCATTATTTTTATTTACTCCCACATTTTACTACCAGGTTCAGCTTACATGCATAATAATTACTCTAATGGAGTAGGGATGAGGAAGGAAGCATTTTGGCGGTAATCTATCCGCATTTGTGAGGAAGTATAGTGAGAAACCATTTATCCACCCTCAGTAGACCCGACCGAGATTCGAGCTCTGATCTACCCATCACCAGCAAGACAGTCTAACACAAGAGTGACACCTTAGACTATTCAGCCACTAATATGGGATCCTATTAGAAATTAATAAATACTTCAAGGCACATTTAGGCTTAAGGATAATAAATAATTATGTATTTTGTACACATAGACGAGCCGTGGATTTTAAGGGAATTAGGTTAATAATAATAATAATTATCATCAATCATCATCAATCATCATCAATCATCATCTATCATCATCTATCATCTATCAACTATCAATATGCATTATCATCATCATCATCATCATCATGATCATGATCGTCATCGTCATTATTATTATTATTATTATTATTATTATTAGCACCGCGTCTTACTACCCGTTCAGGTTATACGCACTTACGCTAATGTGTAATGGTAGGGTGATTGTGAGATGAAATGAAGGACCTACAGTTTAACGTGAAATCCGAACCACGGTGGAGGCCTGGCATTCCTCACATTCACAAAATATCTTTTCAGAGGTGAAGGAAGGGTTTGGTAATCATATAAATCTTTGCCGGGACCGAGGATGAATGATAAAACTCCCTTCTGAAACCGAAGCATGAGATAAAAATGAGTAAAAATAGACGAAAGAAAAATATATCGAAAGATTCAAACATAAATTATAACATTTTCTCTTAGCTTTTCTATGCATAAGAAAAATGTTGTCAACCTGTGGAAATGTCCCATTGAATTAAAGCATTGGTCGTAAGTAAGTTTAAGCCAAGTTGACCTTAATTTTCTTACGAATGAACATTACTGATGGCTAGAAAAAGTTACTAAGTTAGATATACTTTCACATATTTATGTTGTCATGTGATCTGCAGATGTCAGCGTTTATAACTTATATGTTATCAATATTTGTAAAATAACACCAATATTATAATAAAATGTTGTCAATGTTTACCCACAAAATAAAAAATTAAGTTACGGTATATTTTCTAAAAGGTGTTCCAAATATTAATTTGTATGAAAACTAAGCTATATGCTAATTACAATGCTTTATTTATGTGTACGTTGTTCCTAGTAAAACAAACATAACTCAAGAATGCTATGCATTTAGTAGTGAAAGGGAAAAAATTAGTCTAATGTTGTATTACTCAATCTGCACCCTCAGAAATGTTGTGTAGCCTAGTGTGCTAATTTATTGAGTTGAACTTTTGGTAGGCCCTATCTAACTTAAAACTTTTAATGTGGATATCTGCAGATACCTGTGCCTATTGGCACCTAGGTGAGGAACTGCATATCAATTTATTGGCTTGAAATATAATTGTTTGTTATGGAGTGTATTGTGAAAAAAAAGAAGAGCAATCTAGATTTATAAAAAGTAGGCCTACTGTCTCAACACACAAATATTTGCCTATTCAATTTTTATGTAACCCCTAAACTGACACTTGCATATCGCATGAACTTATCACAGTAGTCTATCTTAAATTTTACATGGCCCCTAAAATGTATTTACGAACCCCAGGTGGATACAATTGGGCTAAGTGCTTAGAAGTGGTTAGTTTGGTAGATTGTTGGTAGGTAGAAGCACTGTGGCTTCTATTATGTTTACCATCCAAATAATCTAATCCAGTATAATTATTATAGACTAAGTGACTAAGTTAGTATTTCGAGATCACGGATATTATGTCAGATATATTAAAACATTTACTAATAACACTTCAAACTTATATATTATACAATTTCATTACATGAAATCATTACAATTATATCATCCAGCCCAGCAGGTTTTAGTCATTTATAAGGATCCTAAAAGAAGACCCAACTAATTTTATGTAAAGTAAATAGCCTAATAAAACTTACGTTTAACATTTTCGTTCTTTGTTTTATTTGTAATTGAGTGGTGAGTGATTATAATTGTACTTGAATTAATTTCTACATCCTTCTTGAGTTCCAAAACTCTCAAAAAATTATTATTTTTGTATCTTTTGTTGTTAAATGTCGAAATAAAGTGTTTTACATGCTGTGCAAACATATTAAAATGAAAACATGGACTGCTATCATTTAATTAAACATGTATTCGTTATTGAAAACCAAGTTTAATTTGAACTTTTTTATTCGTTTGAAATTGTAAATAGACCGTCATGAGTCATCGAGATCCTAAAGCATCCTAGTTCTACCAATATGGCAAAGTTAAATTTATCTTTATATTGTTTGGTTGATATCTTTATAATTATGGTTTACATAAGTCTTTTTATATATTTTTTTAAAAGACACATTTATATATCCAAAGAATTAATATACTTTTAAAAATATAAATTAAAGAACTATATAAAACGGAGCTCTGGAGTTTGTAAAAAGATATCTGAAACAGAAAAATATTAAAACCACTGTTAGTTATCAATCATATACCGATTTATTCGCGTTATTATTATTATTATTATTATTATTATTGCTATTATTGTTTTTGTTGTTGCTGCTGCTGCTGTTGTTGTTACAAACTTAACCATACCATATGAGGAGCGATATGTTTAATGATTGAAAAAAAGAATTATCTTTTTCAGCAAAATTAGGTACACGCACACGTTTAAATTTATAAAATCAAGATTAATCAATTCAGTCCCATTGACCGTCCATCGAACACGTTTTTGCATATATATTTTTTTAAATCAAGTTATTACTAGTTAAGGCCTTCGCACTAGCAATATTGGAAGTGGACTAGTGGGGGAACACCATCCCCTTACTTTAAGAAAAAAAATTGTTTTGTGTGTGGGAGGGGGGGGGGGTCATAGGTACAATTGAAGAGGAACTCTATAGTGCTCTCATATAATTTTACTAACTGGCCCCATTGTGTAGTGATCAATGCCCCTGGCTACGAGTTCAAAGGTCCCGGGTTAGATTCCCGGCTGATACCTTGGGTATTTATCCCGAAAGGGGAATTACCCAAGCGGTCAACAGGGTTTGGTTAAGCCCAAGTTAGGTGTTTCCACTTGTTCCACATTCTCATACTCTCATCCTCATCTCATCAGGGCATGGATAGAACCTCCACGGAAAGGATGTACGATTAGTATGCCCTACATTGGGGCGAACCCTGGGCAACAATAAATTAGTACTAGCTAATCTTTCCACTGCTAGGCTACAAATGACGAAGCCCAGATGTACATTATTATTATTATTATTATTTTACCACACATAATATTAAATTATTAAGTTCCTACTTCCTGTTACACTCTTGAGTCTTTAACGAAAAATGTCTTCAGCTGTATTTTTAAATAAAAATGCAATTTCTGATTATTTTCTACTTTTACCTTTCTCTGGTATTGTAGGTGAGAGGGATGAAGTGAGTTATGATATTATGATTAAAGTCATTTTGAGGTTGATGTTCGTACTTTACCATGTTTACCCCTACTTTTGGCTCTTGCGGTACTTACTAAATGGATACTATTGCCTTGTATATTACTAATGTTTTAACAATAGTAATACAACATGCAATAAGAATTACGTTTATTAAGTTAATTATTCCAATAGTTAACAAAATTTTATTTTTAATACTATATGGTAAGCCTATATTTTGTGGTTTTCTCATGAACAAAGTAGCTCGTTGTGCAATAGGAAAATGTATGGGGTGGGGAGATCGAGCTATAACTGTTTCTAGATAAATCTGTATCAATAATAGTGAAGAAATATTACTATTTGTTCAAATAATGGGATGTTTTCGATACGTCACTTTGTATTCTGTGCTGACAACCCATTCAACCATTCAGAATAGGAAGACGAAATACAAGGATCCTCTCGACAAAGACGTCCAACTGAGTTTGTTGATGTTGTCTGTGAGCTGCACAGTCTATTTTCATTTGTTTGAGACCTTTTCTCGTGGTTAGTTTAGCACAACTGCGGTTTCCTGGTGGTCCCTGTTAGAACCATGGTAACTCACGTTTATTTCACACCCAGCCTGACAATGAGAATGCTCCTAGGTATAATAAATTACACTCGTGTAAAGGGCTTCCCGTCGAGATCAAATTTTCATTTCAAAGAATCTAGAAAATATTTCGAATTTCATTCCATTTCTATAGATTGCTATTAAGCCAGTTATAATTTTTAAAATGGTGTGAGAAGCGTCCCTAAGTCCAACGTTGTGATCTTTTATTCATAGTTATTTCAATGCAAAATGCAATTTCAGGCCGGCCTATTATTAAATTTTTAGTTGAGTGAAGTGAATTAATCTGCAAACGAGACTATTTGTAAATTATTATTATTATTATTAGCACCGCGTCTTACTACCCGTTCGGGTTATACGCACTTACACTAATGTGTAATGGTAGGGTGATTGTGAGATGAAATGAAGGACCTACATTTTAACGTGGAATCCGAATCACGGTGGGGGCCTGGCATTCCCCACATTCACAAGATGTACTATTTATAAACTTATAGCAAAAGTACCTGGAGTTGCTTCACACAAACAGAAAAAAAAAATCTTAATTTTATTTCTTCCAACATAGTTTTAAGTAAATTTGAAAAAAAGATCTAGTCACAATTTTAAAATTCAAGCTTCAATCGTTAGATATTGCAAAACACTCAGGACAAACAAAAGCTTCATTTTATTAAAATAGATAGATAAATTGTATTTATTATCCATATAGCCTATATCAACCGTTTAAAGAACTTCTGAAACAACTGCACAAATATTCACGTAAAAGGATTTATGTGAGATTTTAGCTATAATTTCGCTAAAGTAGAATATCCTATCTCTATGTGGTAAGGACAGGTGGACCGGAAGTGGTTTTCTACACTCAGATTCTTTCTTTAAATAAACGTCAGTGCATTTATTTAAAATGTTCCTGCCTCATCCTGTATTCTTAAATGAAGTTCAAAGTTGTGGACAGCTCGAATGGTTGGTTACTCAGTAAGACACGTAGTACAACTCCGATTTCAAAAGAGTTGGATGGGGGAAGGGGAGGTCCCAATCTGGACTATCCTAATATATACACTAATGGGAAAGAGTAAGGTAGATTTTAGTAGAAACGTACCGGTATTAGCTTTTTTGTAAAATGAAGAAACCTTTTAGTAAAATTCACAAACACATTCAATCTAGATTCGAACGTTGACCTCGATATGAAAAACAAACCAGACCCTACAAGACTGATGTATTTGACTTTATGCCCACCGGTGCAGGTATACTGAAGTACAGATTGGGTCGGGTACTGTATTTAATTTGCACTTTCTAAACCTACCGATTACATCAGAACACGCCCATCAAGCTAACTTAACCTGGGAAATCACAGCCAATATTACATAACAAAGACTACTGAGAGGATATCAGAATGATATCGTATACAAATAGTAAATATATTCGTCATGGAATCGAACCTCAGACTGGTGGTTGACCACCTTAACTACGTGGATGGGCGGTAAGGTTAATAATACTTAACACCACACCTGACGGCTGTAGGGTTCCTATCTGAACATATTAGACCGTGTAAATGGCAGGTAATGGCCATACCCCACCCCCACCCCCCACCCCCTCAACCACTTTCTCCCTGCCCCCACAACGTATAACCAGTCAATATCTATACTAGGTTAAACATAAAATAGTGGGCGGGACTCGAAAAAATAGTGGATGTCACTGTACGAGTACACAAAATTCAAACAGTAGGTATACAAAATTACACTACATTCAATTTTGTTGGGGGTAAAAGGCGCTGCTTTAAGGGTGGTGGGCGGATGGGGGACAGTTAAGGTTGGCAGGGGGAACGCGGAGAATACCGACAAAGATCAAATCTATGCACAAAAAAATGTTCATAGCATAAATAGTTTTTCGGGTTATAAGCAGTAATATTGTCTCTTTTCATTTATATATATAACATTCCTTCTTAGGAATTTCTGTTTTGTGCCGATGAAGCTGTGAGGTGGGGTCTGTCTGTCTTCCCGTAGTGTAAAGTGAAAAAAAAAGAAGTCAAGTGGCTGTAGGCGTGTAAGGACAGGTGTAGGTGAGTAGAACTTCTCAAAAAGACGTCAGGTAAGTTTTCGATCTCTTTTGTCAGATAAAGAACGTTGGGGAGGGGGCGGGATTGGTTGAGGGAGGGAGGAGGCGAATATGCTCGACCTTAAAGTAATTTGAAGAAAAATTAAAGGGAAACCCTGGGTGGCTGATGTGAAACAGCTAATGATTCAAATATAAATATTTTCATGATTGCCTTTTATAATACATTTACCCGCCTCGGTGGCGTAGTTGGCTAACGCGCTTGTCGTGTTGAGCTCGGCTGTTGAGGACGGGGAGATCGAGGTTCGAATCTCGGTCGGGTGAACTGGAGGTGGTTTTTTCCTAAATGGTTTTCCACTCTCCCTCCACGCAAATGCGGGTTAACTTCCTCTAATTCAACCTTCCTAATTCCTAATCCATTAGCGTAATTACTACTTAGGCCTAAAGCGTATAACCCGAACGGGTAGTAAGACGCGGTGCTAAATAAAAAATAAATTTAAAAAAATCATACATTTATTTGATTAATAAAAATATGTATAAGTATATGTTTATAATAAGTGGTTTTGTGAAAGTGTGTGTGCGTCCATATTTCATAATACATATTTGGGAGCTTAATAAACCTATTTTCGGTGGTAAAATTTGAAATATTCTACTAAGCAAAAATACAATTTATTATAAGTATTAGCCGCATTGGTGGCCGCATGGTCTAACGCTCTACTCTCTCATTAGACTAGACTACCAATGACGGGAAGATCAAGGTTCGAATCTCGGTTGGGAGTACTGAGGGTGGATTTCAAAAAATTTCCCCCTTCCTTCACTTAAATGAGGGTACACTTTTTCTAAATAAAACCTTCCTAGTTTCCATAAAACCATCAGGCTAATTAGTACATAAACGTATAACCCGAACGAGTATATATTGGCACCGCGTTCTACTAATTGTTTGGATTATATATATATATCGAAAATAATTGTTTATTAAGTGTTTTATGTAGGTCTATATTAATTTGATGGGATTAATAACTATATCTTCGTTTCACGGTGCAAACTGATAATCGTATTTATCCATTGGGATATAAACGTTGGACTACTTTGCTCCAAGAAATAATTGTTCAGTTCTTCTGACTTGATGAAGTTATGGTTAACTGTAAAAAGAAAAAGTATTTTCTTCTTTGACCACTGACGTAGCGGTAATTTAAATTATTATAATGTTTGCACCTATATATGTAGTCTATATATATAATAGCAGATTGTATAGATTTACAAAACGATGTAAATGGTATTTTACAACGGTCTTTGGAAAATGGAATGTCTATCAATAAATCTAAGACCAAATCTCTATATTTTACTAGGAAAACTAATCCTTTCTTTTTTACTTATAAATTGGGCAGTGATAACATAGTTCGTACACTTTTATTAATGATCTTGGTGTCCTCCTGGATAACAAACTTTATTTCCACTATCATGTTGACCATGTCATTTCCCATTCATTGAAATTACTTGGGCTTATTAAATTTATTACTTCATCATTTAAGAAAGTTGACTGTTTTTTTATGTCTGTATTACGCCCTGGTTAGATCTAAGTTAGAATATGCCACTGTTGCTTTGAATTCCATTACCTTAACTGATTCTCTTAGGTTAGAAAACGTTCAAAGAAAATTTGTTGCTGCATGCTATGATAAATTCTTTAGTAACCGGATATATTATGATTAAGACAGAATTCGAAACCTCTTAGGGCTCTAAACTCTCTTATCGCGTGGACTTTATTGTGATGCCCTTTTTGTTTTTAATATTTTCAATGACAAAATTTATTGCAAATTTGCCCTTGATCATGTAGGCGTTCATATTCCTTCTCGGGCTTCTCGTAATCCTAAATAATTTTTTCTCGATAGCTCTTATAAGATGAACCCTATAGGTCGTTGAATCTACAGCGCCAATTCTAGATTTGTCGAATTCGACCTTTATCATAAAAGGAAAGCTAAACTCAGAGAGTTATTTAAGGATATCCCATATCAATCATTTATCATGTAGAGGTTATACCTATATTATTTAAACTTACAATATTCTGTTCTATTTTTTGCATAATTTTACTGCTTACTATTTAGTTATTTGTTTTTAATGTTACTTTTTATTTTTATTATTATTAACTACTTTTTTATCTCGTAACTATTCATCAGTATATAACATTATTTAGCTAGTTTTTGTCTATCATTTTTTTCTCGTGTAAATATATGTATTGTATGGTATGTACGTGTGTACTTTTCAGTGCTGGCCTGTTATAGGTCTTACGACTGTTGGCCAGCACTATAGTAAAGGAAATTGAAATTATTATTATTATTATTATTAGCACAGCGTCTTACTACCCGTTCGGGTTATACGCACTTACGCTAACGTGTTATGGTAGGTTGGTTGTGAGATGAAATGGAGGACCTACAGTTTAAGGTGGAATCCGAACCATGGTGGAGGCCTGGCATTCCACACATTCACAAGTTTTGGTTAATACACGTCTTGTCAGAGGTGAAGGAAGGGTTTGGCAAACAGATAAATCTGTGCCAGGATCGAGGATTGAACCCCGGACCCCAGTACAGAAATATGACACCTTACCCCTAGACCGCCAGGTCACCGACTAATGTATTATTTTATTCTACGCAGATACCTTTCATAAATAGTAGACTAATCATGTCATGATAATTTTAAGACCATACATTTATTTGTAATTAATGGTTATCTTATAAAACTTTTACTATAATTAGTATTTAACAAATAAACCAGAGGTCCTGGGTTTGATTCCCGGCGCTTCTAGTTTATTTTTTTGTGAACAAGTGGACCCCGAGCGGGTCAAACTCAGCCTCATGAGGGCAAATGAGTAACTATTTGAATAAATAAGTAGCAGTTCCGGTCTAGAAAATTGAGATTATTTGCCGGAGGCTTCATTGTGCTGACCACGTGACACCATCTATCTGTAAATGTTGGCACTATCGTCGCTAACGGTGGCGGCCGCTCGGTCGGTATAGCTCGATTGTGGGCTTGGAGTTTTTTTAACACCTTCTACAAAAGGTTTGTCAGAAAATATAGTAATCGATGCCAAAATAGTTTTTTTCTTCCTTTTTTAGCACCGTGTCTTGCTACCCGTTCGGATTATACGCTTATGTACTGATTACGCTAATTATTGTTTTATTGATGATGAAGGCTATATTTATAGAAAGTGGAGGAAGAGTGGAAAGCAATTTTGTAATAAGCTCAGTACATCCGACTGAGAGTCAAACCTCGATCTCCTCGTCATCGGCGACCTAGCCTATTGTGAGAGTAGCGCCTTAGACCATTCGACCACGGAAGCGGGTCTTAATAACTAATGATGTAGTGTTTTTTTTGTTATAGCTTCTGTACTAGTTTTACGTGGTAGCTGCCATCTTATTTACAGTAGGTCTACCAGTTTATAATATATTGAATTAAGTACGCAAAAAAAAGGACATGTCTGCACAAGGTAAGTCTAATTTTCACATGCAGGGCCTTTTAGAAAATACGAATTCCTTTTTTGGGCCAAAATTGTTATTATTTTAATATACGATTAGTGTTATTATATAATGAGCTAAAGTAACAAACCACATGACTTAACATATAGATATGTGAAATTAGATCTAGGAAACTTTTTTTAGCTGCCAGATGAGGTTTCCCCTATAATAATAATAATAATAATAATAATAATAATAATAATAATAATAATAATAATAATAATTATTATTATTATTATTATTAGCACCGCGTCTTACTAACCGTTCGGGTTATACGCACTTACGCTAATGTGTAATGATAGGGTGATTGTGAGATGAAATGGAGGACCTACAGTTTAACGTGGAATCCGAACCACGGTGGAGGCCTGGCATTCCCCACATTCACAAGATGTCTTGTCAGAGTTTCCCCTATAAAAACTCGACTATATATAACCCGGTTCCTTTAACATTGCATTCTGTATTTAGGCGCTGCTGGCAGTAATCTACTGATTTTACATTCCGCCACCCCCACCCCTCCTTTTTTTTTTTTCAGAAGCAATGTTAACTTAGTTTGATTGTATCATTAGGACATGAAGGACCTTTCCAAAGTCAGCCAGAAGCTTCTTGAAACCAGAACGCAGGTACCGTTCCGTTTCAGTCCTTCTCAGCGAGGGGTTTCTTGCTATTTCCGTCAACACAGCACCGGTGGCGCAGCGTGTGGTCACGCCATGTTTACGTAAAGCAGGTCTTTGTTCTTTTCTTACGTGTCCCTTCCAACAGAACCGACAACAAATGGTCCGAAAGAGATCAATAAGAACTTTCAATATAGACGGACAACTGCAGACCCATTCATCACGCCCTTTTCAGAGATACGTCACTTAACAGTTGACATTACAGGAAGGAAGATTTTAAATGGAGTGTGAATGTGCCGTAATGGTCGAGGTAATAAAATATTGCGTGTTTGGGCTACACCATTCGTAGTCCAGTAGTGGAAATATTAGCCTGTACTAATGTACCGTTGACCAGAGGACGCCCGAATGTACTAATCGTACATCTCTTTCGTGGAGGCTCTTTCCATGTCCCGATGAGATGATGATTATGATGATGATGATGGTGATGGTGAGTATGAGGGTGTCGAGCTCGTAGAAACTCTTTAATCTATCTTAAGCCTAATTAGCCAAAACCTGGTGACCGTTGGGGTAATTCCCCTTTTGGGAAAATACCCAAGGTACCAGCTAGGAATCGAACCCTGAACACCTAAGCTCGTAGCCAGGTGCACTGATTGTTACACAAAGGGTCCGGTTAATGGTCGAGGTGATTTTCCATTATTATAACCTCAGATTTAGAGCTCCTTGGTTCTATCTTTGTCAAAGGATAGACAAAACATGTATAGGTCGTTCTTACTGTCTAGAAAGAAAAAAATAATAATAATCCCCCAACATGTTTGCCCAATGTTTTAAATATTAGACATGATGACATAGCTGTGTTCTAATGAAATGTTTGGTTTTTATTTATTCCATGGTGTTCTAAGTTAGGTTAGTTTGTAAGTTACAAGATGATTAAACCTTGTAGTTAGAAATATGTTAACTAAAAATAATTATCAATTAGAGCAATGCTTCCCAAAATTATTTTATCTGTCATGTTGTGCTTTTGGGGATGGGTTAACTAACGTACCTCTTCCAGCTATTCACAAAAAAAAAGAGATGATACTTATCTTACAAAGTATAAATGGTCGTTCCAAATTTTAATTATTATTATTAGCACCGCGTCTTACTAACCGTTCGAGTTATACGCACTTACGCTAATGTGTAATGGTAAGGTGATTGTGAGATGAAATGGAGGACCTACAGTTTAACGTGGAATCCGAACCACGGTGGAGGCCTGGCATTCCCCACATTCACAAGATGTCTTGTCAGAGGTGAAGGAAGGGTTTGGTAATCAGATAAATCTATGCCAGGACCAAGGATTGAACCCCGGCCACCAACACAGAAGTCTGACACCTTACCCCTAGACCGCCAGGTCACCCAAATTTTAATAAAATTGTAATTATTGTAAACTAAACAAAAAAAACAGCTGTGACAAGAGTTATATAAAGGCCAAGCAAGATATGATGTCAAAAACTGGATTAATTTGTTTATCAAACTAATATTATAGAAATTTAGCCTATACTTATCAATAAAACTCAGTGGTGTTACACGTTTAAGTATTTAGGAAACATATTTTAACCAGCAATAATGATATTAGAATAGAAACTAGGTAAATAATACGGTCGGGAAATACATGCTATTACTCGGTCAGTAAGTTGTCGATATCTCGCCTGCTTTCAAGGAATGTACAACTCAAAATATACAAAACAATAATTTTACCGGTTGTTCTCTATGGTTGTGAAACGTGGTCTTTAACCTTACATGATGAAAACAAATATAAGGTGTTCGAAAACAATGTGCTTTGTAAGTTATTTGGTCCAAAAAGGGAGAAGATACTTGGGAGTGGAGGAGGTCACATAATGATGAGTTACATACCCTATACTCATCACAAGACATTACTTGTATAATCGAATCGAATGGAAAGAGACCATTGGGAAGGCCTAAACAGGAGAATGGACCTGAAATAAATGGGGTGTAGTGATAGAACTAGCTCAATAAAAGAATATATGGCGTGCTTTTGTAATTGCAGCAATGAACTTCGAGTTCCTAATTCAATAGGGTAACTAAATAAGTAAGTTCTTACGAGTATCATAACATGTTAAACTCTGGATTTGACTGTTAGCAGGCTAAAGCAATATTTTCGTTTTTTGACGCTCCATACGTTAATTTCAAGCTTCGACAATATAAATAAACGGGTCTTGGTTTAATTGACTAGACAGTAGCGCTGCTAATTCAACTTGTGAACTAGTTAATATAATTTTATTTTAGTTGCCGAGACCAGCGTTTCGCTTATTTCCTTGTTCTTAGTAATCATTCTTCCATCACTCACGCTATGAATCAAGTCAGCCTTGGATGGTTGAGGACAGATCACAGCCATCAAGTAGGCCTTGACCTCTAGACAAGATAGATGACCTGCTCTGTGGATTGACTCAACAATGAGACGCGCTATTGTCCTTCAACTGGAGCACAAAGAGATGGGAGGGAGGGAGACCGCTCTAAAAGTATTGCGATCTTACATAATGTCTTGTAGAAGAAATATTCCCTCTTTCAATTTCCTTTTGAATAGTGCGAGTATTGAATGGAAAGTAGCCAGAAGTTTCAACATCTCCATGGGGTACCGTACGGTACTGAGAGGAAAATGAACATTTTATACATAAAAAGAAGGAATTTATGCATTAGGTACTTAACAATGAAAGTCAAAATACCTAGTTTGTCCATACACGACACTACTCATGAATTGATTTGTTCACTTCCACGTTGCCAACGGAAATGATCAATTTATTTAAGGTTTTCTTTTTCTTTTGAGGTTGAGTAAGTGGAGGGGGGTGATATTGTGATAGGGCCGAAACATTTGGATGTTGTTTTTATTATTACGTTTGAAAAATAGAGTTGATAAATTATTACAATTCCTTTTATATCGTTACAAATACTATTACACTATTTTTTTATTGAAATATTTAACTTGCACTCTAAAAAATCTGCCATACAAATTAAATCAGTATATGACTTACAAACTAACTTAACTTAGAAGAGCACGTTAAATATGCTTACCACATACACAGACTTATCGCCTGAATATTTACTGATTATAATTATCAAGATGAGCCCGTATGTATACAAAAGAAGAAATTAATAGTTTCATTAGAATTACACGGAAACGAACTAATGTGTTCTTTAAACTTGTGGAAGAGGACTTTAGTTGCATAGCTTTGAGTAAGGAATATTCGTTCGCCCAATTGATTCCATGGAGATTTGAAGTTATTGGATTCCTTGATTTGATGTAAATATTCACTTTCTCAACAGAAAAGTTATTGTAGTTTTAAAACGGATGGTGAGTTATAGTTGGTTTACGGTTACGGTCTTGTCAGAAAGTTCAAAAGTTACACTAAACATTTTCCCGTGCCCCTCATCTTCACAAATATGTTTTTAAGGAGAAGGAAGGAGTTCAATCCTACCCATTTTCTCTGGAGTGTTTCTTTCCTATATCAGTATTTCCATTATACCTCCACGTAAGTGCTGGCGTGATTTATGTCACCTCACTCCTCCTTATTTGGCCCGGAATATTTAAGAAGTTGTTTGATATTTTTAAACATAGTTTTCTACAAATTGTAGGCGAATATTATCAACAGGCTTCTGACCAGTTAAAAAGTTTGAATTGTAAGTATAAAGTAAAAAAAAAAATCGACGACGCTTTGAGCGAAAATTTGTATTGTTGAGATTAATGCAAAATTTTATAAAACTAAATCTAGCCTTACTTTAGCAAATAAAGTCATGTGTTGTTAGGGTCACAACAGAAAATATTAAGAATATGTGAGATTGTTTTATAGGGTTTTATATAACTTATAACACATATTTAAAAACAATTTAAACTTTTTAATTTGTCGGTATTTCACCTAAATTTTGAAGAAAACAATATAAAAACCATCAAATCAATAATTAATAAATAATCCGGAATTTCTAAACGTATCCAACGCTTTTCAGTGCTCTCCCATTTAGCACCCTTAACAAACTTATTCTAAAACTAAACACTAAAAGATTCTATATTTTGTTCTATAGGATTAGTAATTGTTCAAGATATATTTTATGGACTAATTTCAAATGGTGTTTTGGCAGATCAATTAATGTAAATGAGAGATTGTGTGGTAAATAGGCGTTGATAGCTATTATTTTATTGGGGGTGTGGGGTGAGGGGGGGGGAGATAGAACGAGATCATTTTCACTTTAAATCATGAAACAAAAAATAACTTCTTACCAAATGAATTACACAAATAATATTATAATTGAATTAAATCTTTTAATCTGTTACCTTAATCATTTATGCATTGCTCCAAAAGTAAATTTTCAATTTTCTGTGTCATAAAATAATTTACATGTTTTTTTTACTGTGTTAAAAATGCCTCAATTTTATCAGATTATTAGGGGAGCGGGTTATGTCTCCCCTGTCCATCCTATTAACGACGTCAGGGATTCTATATGATTATAGTGGGATACAAACTAGTTTAGAACCGTCTATTCCTCTTTCATCCCCTAACCATTATTGTATAAGACACCCGAAAGAAAGTAGTAAGAAAGGGAACATATCGGTGTGAAATTATAGCTCTTATTACAACTGGTGAGTGGAACTCATCTCGGCGCCAGCGCAGTCGAATGACGTGTTCACTTTGACTCGGGGGGTTGCAATCAACGGGTATGTTTGTTAACAGGGTGATTTTAAATGTAATGTTATAGTCCTTGCTTCAAATTAATGTTGATCAATTAATTTGAAACTAGGACTACCCTTCCTTAATTAAATCAGTATGAGCTGCGACCTGCTTCGGTGGCCACATGGTCTAGGGCATCACTCTCATAATAGACTAGGCTGCCGATGAAGAGGAAAGCTTGGTTCAATCCTGGTTGGGTGTATTGAAGGGTTTTTTCCCCTAAACATTTTCCCACTCTCTCTCTCTCTCTTTCCGTGCAGTTGTGGGTGCACTTGCTCTACATTCAAACGTATTTAAAATCTCTAATCCACTAGAGTAATAATTATTACATAAGCGTATAACCCGAATGGTTAATAAGTCTTGGTGCTAAAAAAAACCCACTTGAATAAAACTGCCAGCTCTAAAGCCATGAACTCTATTTGAGTAATGGGACGAATTTATATATAATTAAATGGTGTGGCACACCGCACAAACTTTCTCCCGCTTTTATCTTAAAATAGACATTTACTAAAGACTCGTAATATTTATGAAACGAGATAATATATATATATATTTATTGTTGTAGAAAGACTAAACCAAAGTCATACATGAAATAATATACAGTGATACTTACTCTATGGTATTAGGAACTAGCAACACTGGGACATAAATATTGAGAAAAATTAAAAATTAAACAAACCAAAGAACATAAGAATCAAATTACTTTTCAAATACCTGAACTAAAAAGTATATATATTTACTTAGAGCTGAGAAATGGTTGGTTTTATAAATATATATTTCAAATAAAAGATTTTTATCTTTAATGGTAGACAGTACTAAAATTTTACAATGGTAAGTTATTTGGTATCTCAAATAGTTATGGAGAAATTACGAAAATTGGAAATTTTCCCTCACGTAAAGTACCCCCAGAGTCATTTAGTAAGAAATTGAGAGTTATCATTTTATTTGTAATGATAAACAGTGAATAGATATACAGTTTAATCAAAATCGTTAGAGCAAATTTTGAGAAAATCGATTTTTATCTTTTTGTCCTTCAGTAAACTACAGTTAATTTTAGGGTTAGTGTCTAATTCCAAAAGCCCCTCAGGGGGACGTTATGAAAACCCCAGATACTAAGTTATAGGTCAATTGGTAAAATAGTTTCGGTTTCTGAGTACAGCCTGAGGTACAGACAGACAGACGGCAATGCGAAAACAACTATTTTGGTTTCGTGAAATCATGAAAAATCGACATTTATCAAAATCTCGAGTTCGATTTTTTGACGATCACAATACATTCTCTCCGAGGAGTCGAGAGAAATAAAAAGAAATGTTTATTATATTAGCTATATTTAGTACCAAAAAACTTTTTTTTTCATGTGATCCACGTCTTACTACCTGTCAGGCAAACACAGCAACCAAACCCCATACCACCAGGTACCAATTCCAAGATTATCGAAAAGGTAATCATACCAATTTCAATGTGTTATTTTTAGAACTTTCAAAGAAGTAAACTCGAGATTCATATTAGGACTACGTGAAGGTTAGTTCTGATCCTACTCATCAGTATCATTCAATTCGTTGTATTGTTTAAAGTAGGAAAAAGGGTGGGGGGGGGGATTTTCTAAGTTAAAAATATCGCAACCCCCTCATGCAAATGTGTCTAAATTCTTACCTAAATTACATTCACCAACCGAGTTTACTTGGATGACAGATCAAAAAGTTACTACCTAGTGTATCCCTACGCCAACAACTGACACTTGTCACTTTGGATAGCTGGAATGAAAACATTTGATATCTAATGTATGAATGTGATAGTTAACCATAGTGATTTAGGCCAATATTATTTATGTATTTATTTTAGATCGAACACAAAGCTTATTTATTGTTTTATTCCACTTAAAAAAAATAAACTTCAAAGTAATTCCACAAAAAGTCTAACGAAAATAGCTTCAAAATGGCGACCGACGAATTTAAACCATGTGGTTGAATATGACATAAACAAGTTCTTTACAATGGTTCACCCAACACAGTGGATAAACATATTGTATTCAGTTAAATATTTATAGATACGATAAAATAATCATAAAATAATTTAATATATATAAAAAAACAAATATTTTCTTTTTCCAAGTAAATACGATGCCTGTATTAAAAGGTATTAATATATGCACTATATTACACGTTATTGATAACCTTCCAAAACAGAGAACCAGTACTTTTAATTATGTTTAAAATATTGTTTCTGATTGCATAAAAATAAATGATCAAAAGTAGTGAAATAGTGTGAGAAAACTTAAGTTTACTTTATTATAAATGGAAAATATAACATGTGATTAAAAAACTTATCATTTGTAACAAACCAGTGACCTTCTACAAGTGTTGGCAATTCACTTTTTCAACTAGCATTCAGGTAAAAAGCTATGGTGAACAGACTGTACCTCATCCCTACCCTATTAATGTAAATATGCAGATAGTTCAGATGGGCAGTAGAACGCATATCACACACAAAAAAGTTGAAACAAACAAAAACAATTCAAGTTGATGTTTTGTTTTCTAGCCACAATCCAAGAATCAAATTACTAACTTAAGGTGATTAGGCCTTAACATTATATTATATTATAGTATTTAATTTAGAGGATACAGGCTGAGTGCTAGCCACAGAAACCACTTCCTCCTGCCCCCCTAACCCTGCTACGTCACACCCTTACGGTCAATATTAATAGGGTTTGACTTGTACAGTAGACCCCAAACCACCCCTTCTACGATCCCTTGATAGTTTTGGAGCAATGGCGACTGAATACAAAAGTCTTAAACATTCAACAACCCCTAAATTATATCTCCCTCCCCACTTTTTTTGTTGTATTTCCATACGAATAAATTGTAACCCCCTGTCCCCCAATGAAAGAGCTCAAAGGCGTGCCCAATAGAGCCGCCATTTTAGTTCCAAACAATCCTCTGTTTAGTTCCATGTGGATTGACAATAACTTTCATGAGAGATACAGTCATTTATTTGTTTCATTTGTTTATCGAGTAGTTGAAGAACACGACTTACACACTAAATTAATATAGGAATAATAAGTTTTGGATTAAAATATTTAACGTGTAGTTTTTAACACACATTTTTATTAACACAAGACTCACAAACTAACTTAGATTATTACACTTAGCCTAAAACTACACATCTTGCCTTATTTCATGTTTAGTAGGATATTAGGTGATCTGGTGTTCTAGGGGTAAGGTGTCGGACTTCCGTGCTGGGGGTCCGGGGTTCAATCCTCGGTCCCGGCACAGATTTATCTGATTACCAAACCCTTCCTTCACCTCTGACAAGACGTGTATTTATCACAACTTGTGAATGTGGGGAATGCCAGGCCTCCACCGTGGTTCGGATTCCACGTTAAACTGTAGGTCCTCCATTTCATCTCACAATCACCCTACTATTACACATTAGAGTAAGTGCGTATAACCCAAGCGGGTAGTAAGACGCGGTGCTAATAATAATAATAATAATAATAATAATAGTAGTAGGATATTGCTAGGAAGGATTTTTTTGGACAAAATTGAAAATAAAAATTATATTATTAGTGTTATTTTATAGGTATTGAAAATATTTATTAAAAGTGACAGCTGAAGATAACATGACCCGACGTATGAACGTTAAAGTTGATTTAGTAACTTTTCCAGCTGTCAGATAAAGTTCTCTATATGAAACTCTTATAACAGGAAAAACCTGTGTGTGAACAGTAAATATCTTCGTCAGCAGCAACCAGAAGCTAATCTGGTTCTCCTAGACTTGTGGTCAAACAATATCTCTTTAACATTCAGCCCTTTATGCCTATCGAAGATTAGGGGACAGAATGATGCACGAACACACTCAAATTATATTGACAAGTCATTCTGTTTTTATAAATGCGTACTTTGATTAGACAATTAAAAAACACCATGATGTCTTTTGGCGAAGATGGTGTCAACTTATGTCAGTAAAGGGTGTCATGTGATCAGGCAAATGAATCCTCCTGCCATTAATATCAGTTTTCTATACCTTAATACCTTAACCACTGCTTTTACATCCAAGTAGCTCCTCATTTTTTTTCCTTGCAAGGCTGAGTTGACCCCGTTACAGATTCAGACAGAAAAATCTGTAAGCGCTGGGGATCATGCCCGATGTTTATTTTCTGAAATGGTTTTATATTCTACCTCCATGCAAATGTGGGTGCATTTCCTCTCAATCAAGCCTACCTAATATTTAACCCAATAGTGTAATTATAATATAGGTGTATAACCTGAACGGGTAGTAAGACGTGATGCTAGAAAAATAATAATTTACAATTAAAATTGTAAATGAACAGGGATTTGATCCCTGTAACTTTCACGTAACACGCCAAAAACTCTTGTCAGTTATTATTCAGACCTACACTGACGTCTGTGGAAGAGAATCCGGGAGGATCAGCGAGTAAAAGCATCTCACCACGTAGTTCGACAGGTTGGCTCTGTCGGTAGTGGGTCAGCTTACCGAGATAGGCATTCTGGGTTCAATTCCCGGCCCCGACATAAAACTAATTAATGAACTGTTGGTTTCCCCTTCCACAGTGATGAATAGATTACCGTGTTGGGGCTTGGTGTTGTGCCTGTTCTAGGTTTAAAGTGGGGTGGAAGGGGGACGCGAGGAAAGGCCAGTGTTTGTGCTGTTTTTTATAGCAAACCATTTTTATTGTAAAAATAAATCAAATATTGCTCCAGTAGGAACATAAAGTTTAACTTTAGTCACATGGTGATATAAAAAGTTGTTTAATATCTGTCATGAGCATAACGGCATTAGATGACAATTTTTTTTTTCTTAAGGAGGAAAATATTTCAAATTTTAGGACACCCTTGAAAAATATTCGAAAACTGTTGAAGTCACTATACGAATTAAATTGAACTCTATTTTTTTAGAGGAGATGTATTTGATTATTTCGCAGAATTACTTTTTATAAAAAAAACTTCAAAAATACTGCCCATAGCTCGCAATTCCTACCATCCCACCTGAAGCTGGTTCATAGGTCGTGTGCTGATATAAGTACACGTTAAATACCTCAAATTAAAAAAAAAAATCCCCCGTAAAGCTGAACGCCTAGGGTTTATATCCTTGTCCTAGTGCCGGATTAATTATAATATTGGGTGACCTGGTGGTTTAGGGGTAAGGTGTCGGACTCCTGTGATAGAGGTCCAGGGTTCAATCCTCGGTCCCGGCACAGATTTATCTGATTACCAAACCCTTCCTTCGCCTCTGAAAATACGTATATTAATCACAACTTGTGAATGTGTGGAGTGCCAGGCCTCCACCGTGGTTCGGATCCCATGTTAAATTGTAGGTCCTCCATTTCATCTCACAATCACCCTAAAATTACACATTAGCGTAAGTCCGTACAACCCAAACGGGTAGTAAGACGCGGGGCTAATAATAATAATAATATTATTATTATTACTACTATAACGATAAATAGTGCATCTGTTTTAAGCTTCATTTGATCTCAAACTAGTGTGCTTTAATCTATTCTTCTTGAATTAGGATTCTGATGAAATGGAACTTAAAGAAAATACAGTACTTATAGATTAGTAGCCATGAATTCTTACAACTAGATCAAGGGGTTGGTCATAGTTAATTTATATATATTTATATTATCTACAAAAATGTACATCTGTAGGGCCTATATCAGATGACTTTATTTCTATAAAGCTATGAATATAGTTTTAGTAACTTTAATAACTGTCAAAAAAGGTTATTTCCTATCTGAATCTAGCTGTATCTACTTGTCACTCAGCCACGTAATCTAGCAGTTAGCATTTATACTTAAAATATCCTCCTCATACATATCCACTAGCTAGAGTATTTAATTATTTTAAAAAAAAGTCTCTACATCCAATAGTTCAAAATAAATATAATAATGTATTCATTTAAGTTAAAAATAAATATTTATTAACAATAAAACATCTAATAAGAACATGTTTCTAAGAGATTGATCAGTCAATTTATTTACAAAATATATAGCCACATGTGCCACAGTTTATATCACAATATCGTCCATACTTTATTGAAAGTTATTTAATCACAGTTGTAGATAATGTATAAAGGTATTATATTTTTTTAACTTAAAGATATCACTTTTCCATCTACACTTCTGTAATTATTTAATCGCAACTGTGTGCCAGTTTCATAGTCAAACTTAGCACGCCTCAGGTGTGGCGCTATAAAGGTGGCCATTCATGATCGTCAGTCACCCCACGCCAAATGAGACGCGTCACTCCAAAAACTGACCATAAGTGTAAAATCTCAAGTGGATTTTGCTGGAGCGGCGTGGGGCTCGACGGATTTCCGTCCTTCCAAAAATCCATCGCACCGCGCCAACACTCATTCACTCCCGACTCACCGTGAATGTGAAATGAAAACCCGACGTAATGAAATGATGACGTTGCGCGATGGAATGCTCGTAAATGCAGAAACTAACTTGACCTAGGACCAGTATGTTCTGAGATTCGGCCGAAAGAGGAAGTGGACCTGTGTCGGGAACCAACACCTCCAAACGTTGTTGAGATATTACAGTGACATATTTAATTTCTTCATAGCTCATCCCGGACGCCAAGAAATGAAGGGTTGCGGCTAGTCTTTCATGGGCACTGGTGCTCTGCCGCATATTTGTTTTTTCAGGGGTGTTACCATTTGAAGAAGTTTGAAATAGGTATCTTTATCCATCCTCATATAGTTTCTCCAATTGGATGATTCTAGGGTTAACTCATTCGTTAACATAACGTGCGAGAGAGCCTCCTGTTAACGTAGCCACTTTTTTTACCCAGAGTTTTTTGGGCTTCCGGCTCTTCACATATAGGCAAATAGCCGCAGACATCAGTAGGAATTCATCATCCATGTCTAAACTCGTGATGAATAAGCCACTCAAAACAAACGACAAAGTGTAGGACACTATCCACCGGCGCGAGGGGAACGTGGAGTAAAGTGATCGTGAATGACCCCCTTCAATTTTTCATCGCCCCGATAGCTTCTGTCACACCACTCTGTCGCCAATCCACTCCATTCGGAACGATCATAAATGGACACCTTTATAAATACAAGATGACACTTTCCTAAAGTCAATTCGCCATAAAAGTGGGGGTAACTGACAGCTAGCAGAAGATGTAAAAAAAGGGTTAAAAGAACAACATAATTTAAACAAAAATTGTCTGCAGTGAAAGATTTGATTGCCAAAAGTGTCAACACATCAATATAATATGGTCTTGCAAATCATATGGTTTGGCGAATGGATACATGAGAGTAATTCTGGCAGCTTTTGATAACTGTCACTAACCTACCAATTACCTACACTCCTACCGTAGATGTTGTATAAAACAAGAGTTTAGGTAAGTGTATTCTTGTCTTTACTGTAACGTTGCAATTGAGACGTACAAAGTCTGACTCTGAAACTGGCCCTACGTCAGAATAACACTTTTATTGGATACTTAAATGTTCACCCTTTGAATAGAAAACAAAATGTATAAATATACAAACGATACTAACAAACATAAGTCTAAGAGTAGCTAATTTACCAGGAAGATAGAGGTATGTAAAAAAAAAAGAGTTTCTGGCACGCAATTGAATAGAAACTAGTAGGCCTAGCCCAATCTCGCGACAGATTGACAATAAATAGGTCTACTCATAAGGCAAGGATTATAGGTTCGAAAGGTTCTTGCCCCTTGAAAACGTCTTGCCGCCCCCGGGGGCAGGAAGATCAGTAGTGGTAAAGGTAGGGATAGGGAGGCAGCAGCGACACGGGTATTAACCGGTGGGAAGGAGGCGGCGCCAGGTGGGTTCTCGCGTGTTTCTTCAAGTGATCCTTTCGTCCGAACTTCTTGCCGCACGTGGGACAGGGGTAAGGCCTCAGTCCGGAGTGTATCCTCTTGTGACGCGTCAGTTCCTCGTTGCGGGTGAAAGTCTTGCCGCACTGCGTCGAGTCGCACTTGAACGGCCTTTCACCTGGAACAAGCATTCAGGATAACAGGTCATTAACAATCTTGGTGTAGAGATGTTATAAGGCATTCACGAGCTAAGTTTACCTGGATGACAGCTCGAAATGTTACTAGAAGTAATCCCTAATATATCACTACGCCAACAGCTGACATCTATCACTTTGGATGACTGTAATGAAAACAGATGGTAATATATTAATGTGATAGTTAACCACAGTAATTTAAGCCAATATTATTTATATATCTATTTGAGGTCGGACATAAAGTTTATTTATCGTTTTATTCCATTTAAAACAAATATTCACACCACTTTCACAAAAATGTCTAACGAATATAGCTTCAAGATGGCTACTGACGAATTTAAACCATATGGTTGAGCATGACGGTAAACAAGTTTTTTTTACAATGATGCAGACAAGCAGTTGATAAACATATTTTATTCAGTTAAATATTTCAAAATAAGATAAAAAATCATAAAAGCATTTTTTTGTGTGTAAAAAAATCAAAAAAATCTCTTTTCCAAGTAAATACGATGGCTGTATTAAAAGGTATTGATGTGTGTACTATATTACACAAAATCAATAACATTCCAAAACGAAAAATAGGTAGCCTACTTTTAACTATGTTTAAAATATTGTTCCGAATTGGATGAAAAAAATTATTTAAAAAAATTAAATAGTATGAGAAAACTTAAGTTTACTGTTATTTTAAATGTAATATATAACAGGTAATTAAAGATCTTTACATTTATAACAAAACGGTGATCTTTTACAAGTGTTGGCAACCCGAAACCTAAACATATGATTTTCGAACTGTCATCCAGGTAAAAACCTATCGTGAACAATCTGTAGATGGAAAATGTTACTTCTCTAACCCGCTTTGGTGGCTGCATGGTCCAACGCGCTGATATCGTGTTAGACTAGACTACCGATGACGGGGAGATCAAAGTTCGAATCTTGGTTGGGTGTACTGAGGGTGGTTTTGCCAAAATAGTTTTCTACTCTTCTTCCACGCAAGTTGGGGTACACTTCCTATAAATATAACCTTCCTAATCCCTGAAACCATTAGCGTAGCTAGTACATAAGCGTATAACCCGAATGGGTAGTAAGACGTGGGGCTAAAAGAAACAAAAAAATTACATTCATGTCCAAGAGCGAAGCTCAGTTGATAACCTATCTACCTACTGAGCTCCCGAGTTCGATTCTCATTATAACCAAAAAAATATAATCTGTAACATGTGGTTTTCCCCTTCCACATTGATGAATTGACGGCCGGGGGCTTGATATAATAATTCGGCACTGTCGGTGACCTGGCGGTCCAGGGGTAAGGTGTCAGACTTCTATGCTGGCGGCCGGGGTTCAATCCTCGGTCCCGGCAAAGATTTATCTGATTACCAAACCCTTCCTTCACCTCTGACAAGACATCTTGTGAATGTGGGGAATGCCAGGCCTCCACCGTGGTTCGGATTCCACGTTAAACTGTAGGTCCTCCATTTCATCTCACAATCACCCTACCCTTTACACATTAGCGTAAGTGCGTATAACCCGAACGGGTAGTAAGACGCGGTGCTAATAATAATGATAATAATTCGCTTCAGAAAGTTCACTTTATTTTATCACCTTGTCCTACACTCTGTTCAGTTTATACGTAATTATGATAATTAATTTAATGGGATAAGGATGAGGAAGGTATACATTTAGAGGTAATCTATCCGCATTTGCGAGGGAAGAGAGTAGGAAACCATTGATGAAAAACCACCATCAGTAGATTCGACCTGGATTAAAGCCCTGATCTCCCAGTGATCATAAGGTCAGTCTAATATGATAGTGACGATTTAGACTACTCAAACACTGAAGCGAGTAAATAAAAAGATTAAATATAAATACACATCTATTTTTTAGTTTCATCTATTACAACGGAACTGAGACATCTCCAGTTATACAGTTTCCACTTCAGTTTAATTCATTCTAAGGACGCCAAAAGCATAAACGTTATTAAATTATTTACAATAAAGCAATAACAATGATTCCGGTTTCTCGCCTTACACCCAAGAATCGACTACAACAGTTGGTGGTTGAACACAAAAATGCCACTAACTTTGGGTCTGTTGTAGAACAGATATGATATTATTTCAATACTAGTAGTTCTGTGAACATTTGTCCTCACTACATGTTATTATCTTTACTAGAGTCTTAACATTTGGTTTTGGATTTCAATTATAAATATTTCCTCTAATTTTCCCTTGGATTTGAAGTTAATATTTTTCCTTGGTAATAAAGTTAAGATATAAAACAAAAGTATTCTATATTCAATATTGCATTATATTCCCAGAGCATAACTATTTTTAACATGGTTCAAGACATCAGTTTTGCAACAAATGTGAAAATAATTTTTTTTTCATCGTACTCTAGGTACTCAATTGAATGCTTGTAATTTTAAATTCAAATCACTTAAAGTGAACTACTAAACGACACGCTTATTGAGCAGCCATCATATTGAATTGGCTAATCATATTAAGGAAATATATACATACATCGTTCAAACTAGTTTCAAAGAAATTACTTACCATATTCCGTTAAAATTGACAGACACGTGGGACAATCAGACAGATAGTTTAGTATCTGTCATCTTGAAACGGATACATGTATTGACAAATCTTGGTTGTTTGGCCTAAATTTAAAGAATGTCCCTGTCAAATTTCTTTAAAATTGGTTAACGCATTTTATAGTTTATCGCGGAAAAAAAATAAAAACAGGCAGAAAAATGAAATGCCAAATGGTCAAACTAAAACAGAATCTTGTTACGCTCGTTCAGTTATAATCAGAGGCTTAACAAAAACATCCCATTCCCTGGGATTCAATTATCTGACATTTTTACTAGAAAATTTTCCAATTGAAATTTACCGGAAAATATTCATTTCTAAGTAGATAAGACGATGAAGTAAGTTGTTTATTCAAATATTATAAATAATTTTGAAGCATGAGGCCTGTAACAAAACTTTTTTTAATAGGCGTTTTGTAGAAAGATTATAAATAATCAGAAAATTACTAAAAATAAATCAGGTGCTATTTTTAACTATCTAATCATGCCGTTCCCCTACGTGGTAGGCAAGAAACTGTGTATTTAACAACTACTCCATACTAAATCCATCCTCACTAAGTTTCTCCACACTTCCCTATCCTTGTATATTCCCTCCATTTCAACAACATCCATACACTGAGTCTTTACATATTCTTTTATTCTTAAAACTCTTAATGTTTCTCTTTTTCACACATTCTTAGTCTACAACATTAAGCCACTCCCTTTTGATCTACACACTCTTCCTTCATATATTTGCTTCGTCACTCAATTCACACTAATACTTTCTAAGAAGTTTTATATTTTATTCATGAGCATAAATAATACGTTAGTATGTAGGTTCACTGAATTAACGTGTATTATACAGTAAAGTATACACTACACTATATACATATAACACATACTGCTTTAAAACGGATTGCGCAACAACATGGCCGACAAAATGCGGCCAAGATCAACGTAACACTCTTCTATGATATCGAGTGAAGAATCAAGGTAATTTATTTTTTGTTTCGCCAGTAATGGATGTGGCTTGGAATCACGCCCAGGACTTATGGCCTTACGTGTTAATGCTTTGTTACTGAACTATACAAATACTTCCTGTACCCGTAACCCTGCATCACTCATAGTTCAACCCTTTGACGCTATTTAACTGAAAAAATAAATTCAACATTTCAAATAGTGTGAAAAACGTATTAGCGTGAACCGTTGGGTTCTTTTTATTTGTGACCAAATGGCTACAAAGTATTTATGTGATGCTATTTTTTACTATTTAATTTTGTATCCATATGGTAGCAAGGTTTTAATTTAGTGGTATAGGTGGAAAATAACATATTTCAAAACCACAAGAAAATATAACACAATTTAGATTCTTACTTATAAATACATCTATAAACACGTAGGTTAATAAAATTATTATAAAATTAGCTCACATAGCTTGAACCAGGTAAATACAAAATGAGAGAGAGATAAGTATATTATTATTATTATTATTATTATTATTATTATTAGCACCGCGTCTTACTACCCGTTCGGGTTATACGCACTTACGCTAATGTGCAATGGTAGGGTGAATGTGAGATGAAATGAAGGACCTACAGTTTAACGTGGAATCCGAACCACGGTGGAGGCCTGGCATTCCCCACATTCACAAGATGTCTTGTCAGAGTTGAAGGAAGGGTTTGGTAATCAGATAAATCTTTGCCGGGACCGAGGATTGAACCCCGGCCGCCAGCATAGAAGAATAAGTATATTAACTTCAATTTATGCATCACACTCTTTTACACGGAAAGGTAAACACAGTAATCCCCCGATTTTACGGACTAATTGTCCGTAAGATCATTAAGTTCATAGGTGACCTGGCGGTATAGGGGTAAGGTGTCAGACTTCTGTGCGGGCGGCCGGGGTTCAATCCTTGGTCCCGGCAAAGATTTATCTGATTACCAAACCCTTCCTTCACCTCTGACAAAGACATCTTGTGAATGTGGGGAATGCCAGGCCTCCACCGTGGTTTGGATTCCACGTTAAATTGTAGGTCCTCCATTTCATCTCACAATCATCCTACCATTACACATTAGCGTAAGTGCGTATAACCCGAACGGATAGTAAGACGTGGTGCTAATAATAATAATAATAATAATAATAATAATAATAATAATAATAAAGTTCATAAAATTGGGGTACAAATTTAGTGGGTTGAAAATTACAAGCTTTTTCTGTTAGTAATGCATTTGTATTGCAACAAAGTAGGTAAAGTAATATTATACACACTTTACGCATACTACACCTCTGTGGTCTAGGGCACAGAGATCCTAGATGCAGATACAGAGGTACCGGGATCGATCATCGGCACTTCCAAAATGTACCCGTGAATCAGTGGTGGGTCTGTAACGGGGTTAGATAGCCTCGTGAAGACAAATGAGAATCTACTTGAATAAATTAGTAGCAGCTTCAGTTTAGAAAACTGAGAGTACCAGCTGGAGGGCATTAGATTACAAACTTTATAAATTAGTATAAAAAGTTTTCATTAAATTCCAGGACACCCCTTTACAGATATTCAACCACTGTAGAGTTTATCATGTGAAGAAAATTAAACTCTTATGTTTTTACTGGATAACTATTTGATTTATTTGAACAAAAAAAAAGTTTTTATATAAAAACTGAAAAAAAAAACACTGCCCTTTTGTTGCGTTCCCTACAGGTTCTGTAAGGCATATTACAGAAGTATATCATTATCGCTCAACTGATATTAAGTTGGTTAGTTTGGAACATAATTTATAGCTCTAATGGTGTCATATGAGGGATTTAAAGCCGACCGGCACCCACACCGGTGGACATGTGGGATAAATGTCAAGCACATTTAGTCTGAATTTCCCACGGTGGATAGGTCGATCGGGATTCACATTACAATCAGATGTATTGAAAATGGTTTTTTTTCTGTATTGTTTCCCACGTTACCTACACGCAAACGTGCGAACATTTACTCTAAATTTTACCTCCTTCATCCTTATTCCCTTAGATTAATTAAATGCGGATAGATTCAATGCGCACCAAAAATAGGGGAGGGTGGCCTTGTGTTGGGCGTATAATATACAATAAATGTAATTACAATCATCTGAAACCAAATTCATAATGAACACCAAATTACTCTACTCACCTGATTTACCTGCCGTATATTAATTTTACTCGATATTTGTAGGCCAACTAATCCCTCATTCGACATGAAGTGGTTGTTATTCGTTTACCGGAAGATGGTTGTATCCAATAATCTACTTTAAATACATCTCTAAATGTCAACTCTACTTGTATTTGAAACTAAACCTCGCACTGGAGCCCGGCCAGTGTCAGAAGCCCTTCACCTCCCCTAAGATCAACACCCTCACCGTTCGACAACCCCTTGTTACCTGTATGTATCCTGACGTGCCCTTTGAGCTGCCCGTTGTTGCTGAAGGCGACCTGACAGTGTGGGCACCGGTACTTCTTGGGCCTCTGTTTCCTGTGCGCGTGGCCGGTGACGCCCTTGTGCTGCTCCTGGAGGAACCTCGCGTACTCCTCCATGACTGCAGGGGGTGGCAAGGTCATCCCCAGGTCAGGGACCACCAGCCCTTGAGACAGCATAGCCTCGAACCCTAGACCATGTGGATACGGAGAAAACTCGTGCGCTGACGTCACCCAATCTAACGGGACCACGTCGGAATGAAAATGTCGGGTCAGACTCGGGTCAAGGAAATGAGCCACCGTTTTTGAAAGTGAGTCTGTGTAACTAGAAGTATTCACAGTGAAAGGCGCACACGATGATGAATTTAATGTCTTAAAATGTTCATCCTCGTGAGGTGAGATCGTTTTGCAATCTTTCGATGGCAAAGAGGCGGGTTTATTTAAAGTCGTCCGCGAAGGTGTTTTAGATTCACTTGAAACTGTCCGTAAATAGTGGTTTCCTTTGGTAGGTATGGGTTGTTTATTTATGTGCGGAGGATGTGACCATGTGTGAGCGTGAATGTTTTGAGATTCAGTAGGGAGGGTGTCTTCTTTTGATGTAGACGACGATCTTTTAATTTTCTCACTCTCCTGCTGCGCTGAGTGTCTTTTGTTTCGTCGCCCGTCATCTTTCGAGCCTCTTCCGTCATTTGACGACTTTGTCTGATGCCGCGATATCGGGACTTGCGGAGGGTGGTGGCCCTCCCCTACCTCTTCTCCAACCTTGGCCACACAACCCGAGGTAGGACGGGTAGGTATCTGACGAGAGGAGACGACGGGGTTCTTCGATAGATGTAACAGGGTGGTCGTCGACACTGTCGAGTCCTGATGAATCTCCGTGACCCGTGCTGGCTCCCTGGCACGTCCCTCGGGAGGAACAGGGCGTGTGAGTTTTCGCAGTTCTTGAGAAACAACTCCTGAGGGTCTGACGTCCTTCATACCCGCCCAAGGACGAAACAGTCTCCCCGTCGTGGAGGAAGCGGTCGTTGACATCGGTGTCTTATTCCTCGCGCAGTCTTCAGGGGCGCCGTACACCAGTAAGGCCATGACGCGTCACGAGTTTTAAAAAAAAACGCAATTATCTCGTTTTGAAGTCACTCGTCATCCTAACTCGCTCATCACCATTAAACTTTTATTTTTATTTTCTGGTTTTAAAAAATCTCTAATTTTAATCTGGTGTTTTAAAAACCATAAACAGTTTCTTAAAACAATAAATATCTACCAAAGAAAGATCTTATTGAAATATTCATTTGTTTGAGAATTTACTTTCAAGAAAGGAAGAATATGTATTATATATTTGATCTCACTAATTCACGATGGAAAAAAAACAATCTTGACTCTTTGGCTCTCGAAGGACTTGTGTGTGTCGGTTTAGGGCCAAACGGCCTCTTCTACAAACACCGTAAATACGACCCGCCGACTGAATAACTTTAAGTGTGGATGTGTATTACACTATCCCTGTTGGTTCAAGTGGGATGAGTTTGGTTGGTGGTGAGGGGAAGTTTATTGAATGGGGTTTTGTGTCTAAGTGTAGAGAGGGGAGTATCGGGGTAGTATCATAGTACACACAACGTTTGCCGAAACTAAATAATGACAAACTAACCCCTCCCACCTCCCCCCCAAGTAGCACCCTACTCTTTCGTACTAAAACCTTTTGAAAGCTGGAAAAGGCGAAACTTATATCAATTGTAAGTTTTTGTAAAGAGGGTTTGTTACGCCTTTTGCGGAGTGCGAAGGAAAACGCGACCGTGCTACATAAGAAGGATTCTTTTATTTCGTTTAAGAGTTGTACGGAGGTAGCTAATTAAAATATTAATTTAATAAATAAAAACAAGCATGAGGAGGTAAATTATGCCATTGTTGTTCAGCAGTGGCTTAAGATGGTTTGGAAGGCAATGCGAGTTAAATTATTATTAGCACCGCGTCTTAATACCTGTTCGGGATATAAGCACTTACGCTAATGTGTAATGGTAGGATGATTGTGAGATGAAATGGAGGACCTACAGTTTAACGTGGAATCCGAACCACGGTGGAGGCCTGGCATTCCTCACATTCACAAGATGTCTTGTCAGAGGTGAAGGAAGGGTTTGGTAATCAGATAAATCCGTGCCGCGACAATGCGAGTTAAAGAAAAAAAATGTTTTTACAGTTTTTATTAAAAAAATATAGTCTTTGGTCAATTTATTTAGCACCCCATCTTACTAACTGTTTGAATTATATGCTTATTTATTAATTACGCTAGTGATTTTAGGGATTTGAAATATATTATTTAGAAAAAGCGTACCCACATTCGCAGAGAAAGCGAGTGGAAATCCATTTAGGAAAAACTACCCTCAGTACATCTGAGCGAGATTTGAACCTCGATCTCACAGTCATTGGCACTCTAGTTTACTGCGAGAGTAGCGCGCACTAGACCATACAGACACCGGAGCAGATTTGGTCAAATTAAATAAAACCTTTCTTCAATAAATAGGCCTACATTTAGTTTTATTAAAACTTATTTAAACATGTCTTGACCTTAAAGGAATTTGGACATACTTTTTTTTAAATTAATAGAAAAATCCTTTCCAAATTCCACGATGCTTATGACAAATATAAATTTTTTTGTGACATTAATATGTGTATAAAACTTAACTAAATTCATCTAGTGGAGCGACATTTCAATTATTTTGGCCAAAAAGGGTTTTTTGTTATAAAAATATGTACGTAAATACCTGAAATTTTTTCAAATATGTTCCAATAAAGCAATAACACCAATTCCAGTTTCCTTCTCAAAATCTAATATAAGATCTGTGTTAAGTAACACTGTGATATAACCATCCTCCCCACATGTAACATGTAGACATTTGTTTTGTAGCCGTCTGTCTTTTACTGGGACTAGAGTCTAAACCATTTTATAGGGTTTTCATAAGGTCTCCCAGAGAGGCTCTTGGAACTATCTAACCAACCCTACAATTAAGGGTAATTTACTCAAGGTAAAAATGTAGGGGATACGAGAAAGTGTCGGTGTTTTTGCAGTTTTTATAGCAAAACATGTTCTTGGCCAAAATAAATAAAATAGTGCTCCGGTAGAAACACGGAGTTTAACTTTCTTCCATGGCGATATCAACAGTTGTAGAATTTGTAAATGTGTGGAATGCCAGGCCTCCACCGTGGTTCGGATTACACGTTAAATTATAGTTCCTCCATTTCATCTCACAATCACCCTACCATTACACATTAGTGTAAGTGCGTATAACCCGAACGGGTAGTAAGACGCGGTGCTAATAATAATTGAATATCTATCATGAGCGTAGTGCCATTAAATGACAAAACTCTTTAAAATGAAGATAAAAAGTTGTCATTAAATTCTAGGAGACCCTTGACAGATATTCAACAACTGTTGATATCATTATGTGAAGATCATTAAACTCTATGTTTCTATTGGAGTAATAATTTATTTATTTTTTAATATATATTGAATTAAAAGCTCCAGGGATACTGACCTTTCTGTACATCCCCATACAACCCACCTTAAGGTCAAAAAGAAAAGAGACTAGACACCGTTCAACGTCACAAACAAAATCGCTCATCTTATTTTCTCACGAAAATTACTTTGAGAACATTTACAATTTTGATTTTATCTCCAAAACCTTTTCGAGATACGAAATAGCTTATATTTAAAACTGTAGGATTCATAAAATTAAAAAAAAATTATTTAAAAGAATAGTTTTTTTTTATAAAAATCAATATTTTCTTAGCTATAGATAAATATTTCTGTTCTAAATAAAGCTTTGAGAAACGGGGAGTAGAGAATACACAAATTCAATAATATGTTTCTGTAACGGTGTATAATGAGTGCTCTATGATCAAATGCTATAATTGCCCCCTCACTATATTTTTATAAACATATACGTATATATGTTTATATAAACATACATATATAAAAACCAGCCTCGTGGTATAGGGATCATAACCCCTTACTGCTGACTTAGAAGTCCCGGAGTTGATTCCCAGCTGGTAACGGGGGATTTTTTCTATCGAGAGGGGAATAATTCCCATGTACACCAGGGTTTGGTTAATTAGACTCAAATTAGGTTAAGTTCTTTAGTGGCTACACCCCATCATACTCACTATCTTAATACCCTCATCTCATCGGGATAAGGAAAGAGCCTCCACGGAAAATATGTACGATTAGTACATTCAGTCGTCTCCTGGGAAACAGTACATTAGTGTTGGCTAATATCTCCAAAAACTGGACTACAATTCATGTAGTACAGACACGTAATAAAAAACGAATACATATTATATAGTTTCATGAATCTTACGAGCTATAAATTTAATAATCTAGATAAAGAATCGAGAACGTATGTGCGGTGCACAAAACGATTTATTTTCATATCTACTCCAGGCCAGTGGTATTCAACTGGGGCTGGGGTTTGCGAAGACATATTTGGGGGTACATAGGTTTATATATATATATATATACAACGTGTATCAAAAACATTGCATCAAACTTTGGCAGGCTATTCCTTGGATGAAAATAGAATAATT
>CABEEJ010000009.1:451110-472532 GCA_901482245.1 Timema douglasi | reverse complement strand
AAAAAAAAAAAAAAAAACTAATCCAGGCTATTGATCCAGTAAGTATTACTGGCTCCATGTTATGTGGAACATCTCTTGAGTCCTCGCAGAATCTCGTCAATACAAGAGTGATCGCATGGGTCTGTGGCTACTTCAAGTACTCACTATGGGGTTGGTTTTAGGAAGGGGGCCATTGTGGGTTTGAGTCGAGGGTTGAAGAAGGCTGGACTAGGGGTTGAAAAAGAGGGGGGGGGGCGAGCGCGATGACTACATGAACGAGTGTGCAAGGGGAAGGGGAGGATTGTCCCCCCTCTCCCTCTATTGGCGAGGGGGAATCACTTGGTTATCTTCGTCATCGGTGATTACATTAATTTACATAACCTACTCCAACCCAGGCAACCTCCCTTCCCTAACACAGATTTATTTAATAATAATAATAAAAAACTAAATTGAATACCATAGACACACAAGGATGGGTAAAACTTTTAATTTGATTGGTAACCTCGTATATTTCAATTTATATCTAACCTGCTTCGGTGTCCACATGGTCTAAGGCACTACTATCTCACTAAACTACATTGTCGATGGCAGGAATATTGAAGGGGTTCGAATCCCGGACGGGTGAACTAGGGTGTTTTTTTTTCCCAAAATTGTTTTCCGTGTAAAGGCGGGTACATTCCCTCTAATTTCAACCTTCTTCATCCCTAACTCATTAACGTAATTAGTACATGTGCGTGTAACCTGAACAGGTAATAAGCCGCGGTGCTAAGAAAAACATATATGTATTTAATCGCGATACGTACCCTCGGCGGTGGTTACGCAGACTAAGGCGTTAAGACACGCATTGTGAGTAGTTGACATCGACTCAAGATGGCTGGGGCCCGAATCTAACCTGGATACACTGGAGTGGTGTTAATATATTTTCTCAAAGTTAGTGCGGAAGGGCTGGAAGGGTGTGTATGGGCATTTTTAATAGTAGAAAACTGCCATTTTACTCTATTACTATATTATTATAAAGGTTTGATCAATATTGCATTATAAAACTTATATTCATTGACATTTAGAATAAACGACACTGTTTTCCTCATTAATGGAAATTATTAATTATAAGATAACGAGGCGCTTTATATCCCAGACTATGGCTCATTAAGTAGTAATTTATTTCATAATATTCTGAAATAGTGAAACATAAAGTTCTTAGGTCTAGTTAATAGCTAAACTTTTGTGATGAATAAAATGTTTTATTTAACTTGAAATGATCCTAGCTATAGAGATTATAAATGTAAAATATTTGCCCCAACATATTTTACTTGAAATTTGAAAAGTTAAGATTGTTTAATATATTTTAGAAAAAATCATTTGAATCTTACGTAGAATTTAAATAACAACTGTATTTTATATTTAAATGTTTGACTTTAAAAAAATAACTATTAACAAGTTAGAAAGTATACACTAAATAACAATTTAACAATTTTTTAATAGATTTTTTATTTTCTCAAGTAGAGAGAAAATAGTCCTATTGTAATTGATTATGATGAAGTTTTACGTTTTATTTTCCCCTGAATTAAAAAATTGCTTTTACAATTCTGTCTGTCTCTGGTATAGATAACAAACTGTTTGAATGATTTGGTTCAAAATTTAATGACTGTACTTTGGGAATTTGGATTGATTTTGACACTAATCCTTATATTTACGCTAGTTTATTTAAGAGTGACTTATGAAAATTACAAATATTTTGAGAAGGCTCTAACAATATTTTTTGAATTGTGTATTTAGCTCGTATTTGATCTGAAAAATGTACACTTGTTCTTTTAGGGAAAAATTCATTAAAAGGTAGTTTACCAAAGACTAATTTTTTATAAAATTTGAAATGTTTTGAAAATAGCTTTAACGATTTGGCTCAAAATGGGTATCTGGCAAGTTAGTTACAATGAAAATAATTACATAATCATTCGTTTTTATTAAACAATTAATTTAATAGTAGTGCTGATTATTGATACTTGAAAAATTGTAATTTAAAAAAGAAAAAATCGGAATTACCGCATTTTACTGCCTGTTCAGCTTATACGCATCTATGATAATTACTCTGATGGTGTTGGGAGGAGGAAGGAAACACTTTAAAGGTAATATACCTGCATTTGCGTGGAAGGAAAGAGGAAAACCATTGAGGGAAAAGTACCCTCAGAAAACTCAACCGGTATTCGAACACCGATCTCCCCATCTCCAGCAGGCCAGTCCAACAGAAAATTGATGCCTTGGATGATTCTGCCGCTAAAGTGGGGTTTTTTAAAATAGATTTTGCCAATTGACTATTTTACACGATTTTATAATAATGTATGTTGATTTTTATAAAATATATTAATTTAAGGGTAGTTTACTTATAGGTTTTAGAAAATTTGAAATATTTCAACACGTATTTTGATATGTTATTTAAATGGATGTATGTTAATGGCTTTTCATGATAAATAAGAAGATATATATTTATTTTTAACAAATATAAATAATTTGAGGGTAGTTATCAAATATAAATACTTTTTGAAATTTGAAATATTAAAAAAACTAGTTGATCAATGTTGTTTGATTTTTTTTGTGAAAACTGTTTTTATTTTGCTTAAAAAAATATTGTTTTCTGAGAAAATTTTGTAAGTGGTGTTTACAAAAAACTTTTTTTTCTAAATTGAGGGGGCTTAAACTTAACTTGGCTACCGAATATTTGTTAACTTTAAATTTATTTTTTCTTGCAAAACTATTAAGGTGCAAAACAGTGCTAATATGTAGAAAACGATGGCATATTTACAATTACAATTACGATTACAATTTTGATTTCAAGGCAAGGGTACAACAACTTAATTTTATCTCATGTTAAAAAATCTTTCTCGCTAACCAATTGAGGTGCAAAACGTCATACTTGGGTACAAAACAAGAAAATTATTTTGGTATTTAAAACCACCAAATTATCTAGTGGGGGGCTACGACCTACCCACATCCAACTTTTTTAATTTTGAATATTTTTTTCCCCAAAACTATTAAGGTGCAAAACACCATACTTGGGTGAAAAACTTTGCAAATAAAAACTTTTTAATAGGCATTAAAAAAATTTAAACTTGGGAGTACTACACTTATCATGACCCCCCTCTCTCAAACAAAAACAGTCGTACCGTCTCTGGGACTGGTGTGAAAAACGTAATACTTGGGTGCAACACTACGCAAAATAAGTGCAAAACGATGACGTATTTACAGTTTTAATTTTAGGGTCCGGGGACTGGAGGAAGGGATCAACAACTTAATTTTATCTCATATTAAATATATTTTTCTCACTTATCCATTAAGGTGCGAAACCATATTCTTGGGTGCAAAATGGTGCAAAACGGTGCAAAAAAAGACATTAATTTGGTCTTAAAAATCCACCCAAATATTGAGTTGGGGGCTATGCTCAGCTTGGCCCTCCCTCGCTTATTAATTTAAAAAAAAAAGTTTAGCTATTAAGGTGCAAAACGCCATACTTCCGTGCAAAAGGGTGCAAATCAAAACTTGTACATTTACATTTAAAAAATAACATTTTAATGTAAGGGGGCTACCCTTAGCTTGCCCCCCACCCACAAACAAAAACAATCGTACATTCTCTGGGGATGGTTTGTAAAACTTAGTACTTGGGTGCAGAATTGTGATAAATAGGTGGAAAAAGATGGCATATTTACATTCTTAATTTGAGGGTGTGAGGGCTGGAGGAAGTATCCAACGACTTAATTTTTTGGTATTTTAAATATTTTTTTCTCGCTAATCTATTAGGGTGAAAAATGCCATACTTGGGTGCAAAACGTCATACTTGAGTGCAAAATGGTACAAAACAGAACTTTTATTTTGCCATTAAAACCCAATTAGTGCGTCGGGGGAAAGGGCGGCTACGCTTAACTGGTCCCCCCTCCCCCACCTTTTTCCCTTTTAAATGTTGTTTCCTTGCAAAACTATTCAGGTGTAAAACCGTGTTATCAGGTACAAGTTTACACTCGGACCAGAAAACGTATCACAGCACTATTTTCTGCATGCTTCATTAGACGACATTGAAATTGTGATCAATTTAGTTGGAATTTTTCATTTAATATATGTATATATATATATATATTTAATTTGGTTGTGTTTTTAAGTCTCCATACACACCAACGCGGTGGCAGTGGCGGTGGCGATCACGATCGCATACATAGAAGCGGTTGGTTCGTGGCTCACAGATAGCCTGTAAATACATTACGTTCTTTATAGAAAAACATCGAAATTTAACGCGACTAGAATAAGAAGAAGAAGAAGCAAGTCAGATAATTTTGGATCGTGAAAAAACAATTGAATAAAATAGCGTAATTCCTTTATATAGGAAAAAAAACTAAATTAAATTTAAACTTACGCAATTAACGTGTTTCTTGTATCGATCTGCCTATTGAATCCAAAATTTGTTCTTTCTTTCTTATATTTTTATAATCAAGGTGGGGCAAATCAAATATAACACCATGCACCCTCACTATTTCAATTAGATTTTCCGTGTTAGACTAGACTGCCGGTGACAGGGAGATCGGGGTTTCAGTCCGTGTCGGGTGTACTGTGAGTGGTTTTTCCCAAAATGGTTTTCTATTCTCCCTCTACGCAAATGTGGGTACATTTTTTATAAATTCAACCTTCCTCATTCCTAACTCATTGGCGTAATTATTAAGTATGCGTATAGTCCGAACGCGGTGGTAAAGAAATATAGTTCTAGAACAGACACAAAACTCAATTTCTTCGCCTGTAAATAAAGGATATCATTGAATAAATCCACCAATAATAGAGAAAACAGCTCCTATAGATAGTATGTAGTGAAAATATGCAACTATATAATATATATAATGTAGAACAATGTCTACAGACGAGTTATTTAATATAACCCCGGTTAGTTTTTCAATAGAAAAAAATAAATCCTATTGCTCATAAAGCAAGGGGCACTGTAAGGTAAACGTGATTTATAAATAATTGTGAGTCAATTAAATACTTTAATTCCAGTGGGGACACTGCAATGATTATTATAGCTAATATATAGAGATATTTCGGACTTTCTGGGAATCGAATCCGGGATTCTTAGCTATTGGTTCAGACACGCTTCTGACTGAGTTAAGGTGTCAGATTAAATTGTTGTTTATATATTTTTTATTTTAGGATCTTTGGTAACCCTTAGTTAGGATACTTAAAAAAAAAAATCTTTTAATTTAACTATTAGGGTCTTTAAGAGATTCTGTCGACAAATTATTGACGTTTTCGCTAAGGTGTTTTTTTTTTTTACAATTTGATGGCCCATCAAATTTTAGAGTGACAAATTATGATGGATGTTACCCACCCTTTCCATGGATCTTTTATAATGGGTTCAACCCCTTCTTTGAAGTTTTTGTATTCCCCAATCAAACTCACGACTGGTCTGAGCTGACGTGGTGAATTCCAACTTGTTTACAGGTTGACAAACCCAAGCCCGATCCATCACTGCTTTGAGACAAATTAGAATGAAAGATCTATTTTGAAGTTATTTACCTGTTCAGGGTATACTCATACACTATAATTACTCTAATAGGTTAGGAAAGAAGACGGAAACATTTTAAGATGTACTCTACCCGTATTCGCGTGGAAGGAGAGTTGGAAACTATGTGGGAGAAACCACCCTCAGTAGATCCGACCGGGATTTAAACCCCAATCTCCCCGTCATCATCAAGCCAGTAAAACACGAGACTGACCCCGCAGAGCTTGGACCATTAAAGCTAGTAGTTTGTCTTAGTGCTAGTAAAGAGTAAGACAATTATTTTGTTACTCTAGTGTAATACCTTTTTATTTTCATTATTGTTAACACAATTTTACCTGCTTCGGTGGCCGCATGATCTAAGGCATCACTGTCACAATAGACTGGACTGTCAATGACGGGGAGATCAGAGTTCGATCCTTCTCGGGTGTACTGAGTGTGGATTTTCCTAAATAGTTTTCACTCTGCCACCATGAAAATGCGGTTACTCTTTCTCTAAATTTAACCTTCCTAATCCCTAACACATCAGTGTAAATAGTGCATAGATGTGCGACACAAAGGGGCAGTAATAAAAACACCATGTTAGTAATATATTTACTTTAGTGGTAGGAAGGAGTAAGGTATTTGATAAGAAGTGCACTCACGTTTGTGGGTAGAGGGAGGATGGTAAAACCAAAGGGATGAAGTTCTTGTGGAAGATCCTCTCCAGTGCAACCCGATTTGAACCTTGACCCCTATATCACCGGATATCTGGCCTTACGCCAACTTTACTCCTTAGACCAGCCTTTTTCAACCGGTGTGCCATGAAGGTTTTCCCAATGTTATCTTACGAGTCAATATCCTTAACATGGTTCTAGATTCTTCCAGTAGCTCTGAATGTCCTATCCACCGTAATCTGCGAGATCTGATTACCCTAACCAAATCTTGTGATGAGTATATGGTATGTAACTTTTTATTATGTGACCTCCTCCACTCCCCAGTCTCTTATAACTTTTTGGACGAAATATCTTCCTAATCAATTTGTTTTCGAGCACCCTATAATTGTTTTCGTCGTGTAAGGTCAGAGACCATGTTTCACACCTATAGAGAACAACCGGTAAAACTATTGTTCAATATATTCTGACTTTTATGTTCCTTGACAGCAGGCGAGGTGTTAAGGGAAAAAAAATACCATCATCACACCTAACTGGTATTCAAATCCCAATCTTCCCGTTAACAGAAAATCAGACTGGACGAACCTGACATTGAATACGCGTGCTCACCGATGCAGATGGCTGCAGTAAAGTCTAGTCTAGTTTGGTGGGATGCAACTATTATAAAATACAAACAGATATTGTTTTACCGTCTGTATTGAGTCTATTTTTTATATTATTAGTCAACTTGTGAATGTGGGTAATGCCAGGCCTCCACCGTGGTTCGGATCCTATGTTAAACTGTAGGTCCTTCATTTCATCTCACAATCATCCTACCACTATACATTAGCGCAAGTGCGTATAGACCAAACGGGTAGTAAGACGCGGTGCTAATAATAATAATAATAATATATTATTAGTATTATTTTATCTATAAAAAGTGGAATCGAGTTTAAATATAAAGTTATGAAAATTGTTTAGGTATACTTAGTTTACCCTGAAAGCTAGAAATCTTACCCTGACGTATTACGTCATCGTCCTATAGTATAGGCTAAGGGTTTCCAACTGGCAGCTCACGATGCCCCCCCCCCCTATTTTTTTTTGCGGCCCAAAGAATTTCTTGGAAAAGTAATTGACTGTGGTAAATTTTGATGTTTCTAGCCGAGAAACCAAAAGTTTTGAATTCCGTGGGCGTAGTTCATGAAAACCCCAACTAATGTTCATTAAGTAATTAATTTAATTGCGCTCTATTTTTATAGTAATTTGTGTATACATGTGAGCCATATTTCCTTACTCTCCTTAGCTGATTATGATGGTTTCTGCTGATAGATTTTTGGATTCGATTGTGGCCCTCTTGTTATTATTATTATTATTATTATTATTAGCACCGCGTCTTACTACCCGTTCGGGTTATACGCACTTACGCTAATGTGTAATGGTAGGGTGATTGTGAGATGAAATGAAGGCCCTACAGTTTAACGTGGAATCCGAACCACGGGCCCTCTTGTACTTTTAAGTTGAATCCCTTGAGAGAAAAAAAAAGCTTGCTACCTTATAGATTAAAAGCAGGATATATTTTTAAATGCTGACCTGGTGGTCTAGGGGTAAGGTGTTGGACTTCTGTGCAGGGGTCCGGGGTTCAATCCTCTGTCCCAGCACAGATTTATCTGATTACCAAACCCTTCCTTCACCTCTGACAAGACGTGTATTAATCACAACTTGTGAATGTTGGGAATGCCAGGTCTCCACTGTGGTTCGGATCCCACGTTAAACTGTAGGTCCTTCATTTTCATCTCACAATCACCCTACCATTACACATTAGCGTAAGTGCGTATAACCCGAACGGTTAGTAAGACGTGATAATAATAATAATAATACATGTTTAACTATATAACATAACCAAGGTTGATTATTTTTTATCACTCTCTCTTACTACCCATTCGGGTTATCCAATTATGCACTAATTACACAGATGGCTTTAGGGATTATGAAGGTTAAATTTAGGGGGAGTGTGTTCGCATTTGCGTGAAGGGAGAGTGAATTTTTTTTTTGGGAAATATATTCTCTCTTTACACCCAACTGAGATTTGAACCTCAATCTCCTCATCATTGTCGGTGTAGTCTACTGTGAGAGTAGCATGTCAGATCACGCGGCTACTGAAGCGGTTTTTTTTTTCATATTTTAATCAACTCGTAAAACGGGGAAAATGTCAGATAAAAGTTTTTTTAACAAGCTCTTTCTTCTCTGGCAACAACTCACAGCTCGCCACAGGCGAGTGTCCTTCAAAAGTAGTCAAACATGGATAAATACTTGTTCTGGCAAAAAAAAACTACCAAAAAACTTGATCTTGAATTAAATTTTTATCAGTTTTATTGGTTTTCCAAAATCTTGACTATTTCCCACGGAGTGGAAAGTATCCAACACGAATGTATTGCCAAGACAGATTCTTTACTAAAAGTTATCGAACTCATAATCTTTTAACCTTTCAAAATTTCTTATCTCGCCGACTTAACCTCGACACCTGAGCTCACTGGTTAACATGTCTGTCTACTGAGCTAAGGGTCCAGGATTCAATCCCCGGCATGACCAAATATTTATCATTGGTGAAATGTGGGTTTACGCTTTCACATTGATAAATTAACGGCTGGGAACTGGATGTTGTGTCTGTCCTAGTCTCAAGATATATTATAAAGCTTATGAAGCTACTACAGGTCTAGCAAGCCGGTAGTGGAAAATATATGGCTTGAATAAAAAATTACCCACCTCGGTGGCGTAATTGGCTAACGCGCTTGTCGTGTTGAGCTCTACTGCTGAGGACGGGGAGATCGAGGTTCGAATCTCGGTCGGGTGAACTGGGGGGGGGGAAGGGGGTGGTGGTTCCTAAATGGTTTTCCACTCTCCCTCCACGCAAATGCGTTTTCACGTCCTTTAATTCAACCTTCTCAATTCCTAATCCATTAGCGTAATTAGTACTTAAAGCGTATAACCCGAACGGGTAGTAAGACGCGGTGCTAAATATTAAGAATAAAAAACTGACCCAGGCCACAGTCTGGAAACACTAATGGATGTAACAAACAGACTTAACTGAGGTCATCTTTTGATAACAGCTATGTTTGTCATCTAGAGTTTGATAATATAATACATATTCCATAAGTGTATCCCATAAAAACTTCATGCCATGAGAGCCCGCAAGCGAGCTCTACCGACCGAGCAGCCGCTGCCCTTAGCGATGATAGTTCCAACCTTTCCGGATAAAGGGTGCCATGTGGGCAACACAACGAGTCCTCCGGCAGTTAATTTCAGTTTTATAAACCAGTACTGCTAATTATTTATTCAAATAGCTCCTCATTTGTCCTTACACGGCTGAGATTGACTCCGTCACAGACCCACACTGTTTCACAGATAAATTTTGGAAGCTACAGGGATCAAACCCGGGACCTCTGTATCTGTATCCAGGAGCTCTGACCATAATCCAAAACTATTTTCGATAGATAACTATATCCGATTAACCCGAATGAATGAACAAGTTGAAAAATAAAACTCTCATTATGGGTCCTGCCTAGGTAGCGAAGATATTTCCAATCATGGGCGCTTAGGTTAAATATTGACAAAGCCTTAGGCAGTACATGAGTTTAGTATTTACTGGAATGTAAACAAAACTATTTTCAATGACCCTATACTTGTAAAAATGGTAAAAAAAAAAATGAAATTTTCCACTTTAAAAATCTAAAAGTCGTTCATAATGTGGTTGATCATCAAAACTTAAATTCCCGGGGAACAAAAGGTAACTGGTTGTGTGAGTGTAGAATGGATTTTTTTGAATCGAATCAAGTAATTTAGTAGAGGGGGTCACAACAAAAATTGTATTGTCATTTATTGTTTCCTCCTCCACCTGTTTGTTCTCCTATTGTCAGACCTTTCAACTCAGTCACGTTATAGACTCACTTGGTTTCTGGCGCTGATGAGTTCTTCCCTAGAATATTCTAGCGACTTAAGAGCCCGCTTCCCTCCCCAAATAACACTTATACTCTGATTTGAGTTGGAAACTCATTCTGCAAGGCCGAAAAAAATATTTAATTTTTAATTTTTATGGTTTTCTGGATTTTCTTAAAGGAAATAAATAGTACGGAACTGCTCGCTGACTTTCTCGCTCTATTGTTTGAAAATGAAGGTATTTACTCAAAACTCGTAATATATGTGAAACGAAATAATATACACTAGCTTACCCGAGCAAAAATTGCGTTATACTTACATTAAACATTTTTGACTCCCATATTTAAATTTTATGATTTTCTTTTTAAATAATTAAAGTCCTCACTAATAGGCCTATATTTGGACCCAAAAAAATCTATATTGCATTCACAAGGGTCAATATTTCATATTGAAATTTTGACTTCCAGTACAAATTTTCAACATTACATTAGGGGTTGCACATCTTATGGTTATCGCATTTTTATTAAATTCCTCATTTATAAATTTAAACCAATATAAAAGGTAAATATTGACTATTGAGACTAGAATGATAGAGAAAGACCATTGCTGTACAAATATTTCCCCTAAGAGGTTAAAAGAAAAAGAACATAAGCTATTCGAGAGACTTACTTATCTACTTACTCTATGGAATTGGAGGCTCGTGTATAGGCACTGCGGAACTGCAGCACTCCCTATTTCCACTTGATATTATCGATAACACTTAATATAATGAGTCCTTTTTTCTTTAATTCTTTCTTTATTTTTGTAGTACTCTATATATTCATTAAGCTTAATGTCAGTACTTCAGTAGCTATCCCCCAGTTTATGAAAAAGATACAAAACTCTTTGTATGAAAATGTGCGCTTCCCAGTTTCAGAGACGTGGTGTTTGACTGTTGTGCGCATGCGCGCATAGGAGAGGGTGGGGAGGAAGGTGGGACTGTCAGGTAGAGAGAGCACTGTTGCTCTCGCAGTGCCGGCTCTGGCGTGATGGTGGAAGGAAGTTTTGTTTTACTCAGCGTATTTTGTGCTTAAAAAGCGTGTTCAATATTCTTGAATGTGATAAAATGTAGAATTAGATTATTATTCGGCTTCCAGCTATTCTATTTGAATCATTTTTTCTCGGTTCTTTTATTTAACAGAAAGACGAAATGCGCTTGGAGTACTTTCAATGGAGAAAAATTTCTTCAATTGTCATCCAGAGATCAAGGAGAAAAATATCGAACTTTTTGCGCAAACTAAAACAAGAAGAATGGATTTCATTTTTAAATGAATATATCAACTGTAACAATTTAAGTTAAAGTAAGTAAAAAGTTGTTTTTTTGTAAGATTTTATCAATTTCCTTAATAAATTTTCTTTTTATACATGCTTTTTTCCCCTTTTACACAATTTTAAAACAAAGGCTAAGAATTTTCTGGAGCAGCACCCCCACTAATTTGAGCTACGAGCCACCTCTGTTCCTGGTAGTTCACCGTTTACTAGTTGTAAAATAATAGTTTCTCTTCTAGGAGCTTATAACATTGTAATATCTAGCTATCTATGGAGTTAACTCTATCTAACTAGCTCATGTTAATTACCGCCCTTGTAGCTCCTTAAATGGGACTAAATTTATGTGGCTCTGTTGTAGTTGGAAGCCTCACAGTCAGCTGACTGGAGTATAATTATCTACGATAATTTTGTAATTTGATTTGATTACCGCCACTTAATTATATTGCCTTAAAGTTGCTCCCTTTCATCCTATTTGATGACTTAGTAATTGTCCTGCTTTAACGAGTTACAAGCTTTCTTATTTACACTTATGACCTATATGTGTGGGTTATAGGGTGTAGCTAGGTGCTTCACACATGATGCTCGTTTGTTGAGCTATTTATATTATTGTAACCGTCTATATTCTCATGTTTAAACAATGGATGGTTTGAATAATTTCTACCTGTAGTTCTATGTACTTCCTTTTGAATTGTTTGAATATTAATAAACTGATTTGTTAAACTTGTAAATTATTCTTATAATTTGTTCCTTCCAATCAACATTTAGAAGTTCGTGAATGTTGTAAATATCTGTCACAAGCATAACAACATTAGATGAGAAACTTTTTAAATGAAGATAAAAAGTTGCCATTAATTTGCAGGACACCATTGACAGCTATTCAATAACTGCTGATATCACCATATGTAGAAAATTAAACTCTATGTTTCTACTGGAGAAATATTTGATTTATTTTGACAAAATAATTGTTTGTATAGAACCTGCAAGAACACCCCCACCTTAAGAGAAAATGCCAACATTTTTATACTAAGAGGATGTAAAATCATAATGCGGGTAAAAATAATTGTAAGCGGTTTCCATCGTTCCTACACCTCCCGTTTTAATTAGGTGCGGCAAACTTTAAACGATCTATACCAATATGAAAACTACGATGCTTTTCAGTCTGATTTCCGTAATTTTTATCAAGTAAAAACTGTAATAAGTGGACAACATTTTTTTTTTCTTTCGCGGATATTCTGATCCAATTCATCATACGCAACCCAGAATTTTGACATTTTTCTCCCAAGTTTTGGGGTAGGGTAGAAGGGAGAAAAGAACTTACTAATTTTTACCAGTTTATGGTGATATACGCTCTATTCACGAGAACGCAATACCGGAAATGATGGATGTGATATTGATGCGATTCATCATGACACGAATGCGAATTTATAAAGGTTCTCTCAACCCACATCATTGGTAGAAGGACTCAACTGTTTCTGTGAGACTTTCTGGAAATTCTCTAGAAATCAAATAAAATACTGGTAGAATGCACCCATGTTAAATGAATCACTTGCAACCCCCTCCCGAAAAAAAAAAACTTTATTCAAAGCTATCCTCCACTCCTATACAAATATATCGCTCTATAAATTTCACATTTGTGTGAAAACTCCTTTTTTTTTTAACCATTCCTTTTTCTGTTTTCCTTTTAAGGAAGATACAAGTCTTACCACACGAGGTAGAGCTCAATGCCAGGACATGTCCAAACTTTGATGCATCGCCTCTTTTAAGTTCTTTGTCCATGTGTAATTTTTTTTTAAACTCCAGTGAAGCAGTGCTACAATAATAATAACAATAATAGTAATTTTGTCGTGAACTCAACTTTGATTCGTAACGTCAAGTTATTGAGAGGGCTAGTTCATGATCCTCCGAGGTGGTTCTAATGTGAACACAGGAGCTATTCCGGGTGGTCTACTTTCATACCTCCATGAGCTTGTCATATAAAAGATGGACAACACGGCTGTGGTATTGTTATAGATAGAATCTGCTTCGAGTCACTGTAGTCTGTAGTCTTTCCAATGTCGTTAAAAATACGCTTTCGAAACTGCAGAGAAGTGGTCGTCAACCTGTTCACACAGCTGACTCCTCCACCTCCCCTTTGAAGATCATCAAATTCCCACGCCCCAATACCATATTTTTTGAGGATTTAAAAAAAATTGCCTTGCACTCACTTCTTTATTTTTTTACAAAAATCGGGGACCTGGCGATCTAAGGGTAAGGTGTCAGACTTCCGTGCTGGGCCGGGGTTCAATCCTCGGTCCCGGCACAGATTTATCTGATTACCAAACCCTTCCTTCACCTCTGACAAGACACCTTGTAAATGTGGGGAATGCCAGGCCTCCACCGTGGTTCGGATTCCACGTTAAACGGTAGGTCCTCCATTTAATCTCACAATCACCCTACCATTACACATTAGCGTTAAGTGCGTATAACCCGAACGGGTAGTAAGACGCGGTGCTAATAATAATAATAATAATAATAATAATAATGATAATAATAATATTTTACAAAAATCAATGTAACACTTGCATAAAAATGGTACAAAAAAAATTAAAATGATTGTGATGTTTAGCACAGTTATATTTTCACCTTTTCTTGAATATTGGGTTTGATGTTTGACAAGAGCAACCCGTAACTAACTTTCCAATTCAAATCGGCAGCATTGTTTTTTTATATGAGAGACTGAGTTGATAATTTGGAGGTGTTGCAGGTGGCCGTAAGGGTATCTGAGGTGGAGGTTAAAGAGGATAATTAGGGGGAGAGGGGGCGAATCCGTGGCCTGCGGGTTTAAAAATAAGCACATGCATGTGGACGGGCGTCTTATTTTTGGCTGGTCACCTGATATATTAATTACAGCTGGTAGGCAGTGTTTCCAATATCATATAATAAAATTACATCACTTACTTTGGAAAATTGATTGCAATTAAAAAAACTCTTCGGTGGTTACATGGTCTAAGGCATCACTCTCCCAATAAACTTGACTTCCGATGACCAGGAAATCGAGGTTCGATCCCGGTAAGGTGTACTGGAGGTGTTTTTTTCACAGATGGTTTTTCACTAACCTGCCACGCAAATGCAAGTACACTTTCCCTAAATTCAATCGTCATAATCCCTAACATATTAGAGTAATCAGTACATATTTCAGCCCAAACGGATAGTAAGACGTGGTGCTAAAAAATATTGCTGTAAGTGCATATCTTCGATTATTTGTATTATTTTAAACAGCCGAGTCAACGTTCCAAAGAACAGAATACATCTAATACGACTCAATTAGTTCAATTGTGTTCAATTTGTTGCACTCCAGGACCACAACACTATGTAAACAAAGATGTTAAACTAATCTGAAAACAAAACACGTGCGTCTCCGAGGTTATAGCAGGGACGTGTAAACTTTTTTACAAAAGGGACAAATTTTCATTCTCTGGTTTTTCTTGTGGTCAATCTTCCCTCAAACATGAGACAAGTTTGGCAACATTGGTTAGTCGATGTTGCCAGTAGCTCCTTCATACCCCAGAACACCACTTTCCGACATAACTGAAAGCGAGGAAATTTGGCAACAGTTAATCGAGAGAGAGAGAGAGAGTGAAGTTAACGACGTTCTCCTTGAGACCTTCAGTTCCCTTAGCGGTGATCTTGGGTTGTATTTTAATTCTATACAAATTGTAATCTTAACAGTTATTGTATTTGTAGCATGGGCATCGTGGAATCTGATCAGTTTTTATCTTAGTTTAATAAGTCTATCGTCAAATGTAAATAAGTAAAGTGAAACAGGGCACAAAAATAAATTAACAAATTATTAAATAGATCACAATTTGAAATTTTGACGGGAACTTTCTAAACTTACTTTTGGAAAAAAGTTTAGCACTACGTCTTACTACCCGTTTGGGCTATATACTTATGTACTTAATGGTTTTAAGGATTATGAAGGTTATATTTAGAGGAAGAGTATCCACGTTTGCGTGAAGGGAGAGTAGAAAGTCATTTTGAAAAAACTACCCTCAGTACACCTGGCGCAGATAGAAACCTCTATCTCTCTCTCCGTCATCGGTAGTATAATCTATTGCGATAGTAGCACGTTAGACCACGTGGCCACCTAAGTGAGTTAAAAAATAAACTTAATTTTATGATACGACACCCAATACCCCAGATTGTAATTAATCATTTTAAAAGAGGAAGCCACAATTTAACGAATTGATAAATTCCTCAGTCATACCGAGAATCAAACCTGGGATCCTTAGTTTAAGAGAGAGAGGAGCTACCAATTTAGCTAAGGCGTCATATTAAAGAATTAGGGCCGGTCTTATGACAACCGGTTAAATATTGCTATTTGGAGGTTAAAGTTAGCGACTAGATAAAGGTTATAAGCCACTTTGATATTTTACGCGTATAATGAACTGAATTTATCTGCCGGATAGCAAATATATTATGCAGAAACCGCAAGGTTGGTACTGTGCGTGCATGCGTACAAACCCTGCTGCTACCGCTACAACTTGAGTAGTGGCTACAACGCTCAACATTTTAAAATAATGGCGGCTAAAAGAGTGCGAGGAAACAGATGGTGTCACGTGGGCGCAGAAGATAAGTTATCTTGCAAGTTCTAATTTCAGTGTCTGCCAAAATGTGATCAATGTTTTGGTACAACGTTAACAAAATTTAATTATTGTACTCACTTTTAAATAATTTGTTCTTATATAATTATAATTCTACAAATAGTTTGTCACCTTTTATTAAAGTGTGAATTAAATGTTTTAACTTAATAATATATCACTGTATATAGTTAGAGCCTGAGCCTGTGCCTACTAAACACGTGAACCAAGATTTTAACCTAAAAACAGATTCTGTTAAGTGAAACCTCATGAAAAACAACGTGTCACTATGGCAACGCCAACTTTAACTTTCAGATCAAAGTTACCAGGTACTTAAACCCTCATGCCGGGATCACGATCAACTTAACGTTAACTTAGCGTAACTTAATGTAACGTTCACTTAAAGTTAACTTAACTTATGTGTGATCACGATTCACTTAACTTAACGTAACAACTCGAGCCAAACATATGCATTCTCGAGTATGATCTGTGGTTTTGTAGTATTTATTTGTGAATGTTTACAGTTTTCAATCAATATAATAAATATCTATTATTAAACTTTTTTGATAAATTTAGTTACCTATTTTAGTTTAATTATTTTGTTTCAATGTCTGATCACTAGAACTTTTGCTAAAGAGTAAACATTGGTCATAATACCAACAAATGAATTACTAAATAGCCCTGTTGACGTCACTCGCATAATGATTGGCTGGCTAGATCACGTGATACCCTTCAAGTAACGTAAAGTAAAGTAAAAGACCTCCCAAGACATCTCTTACGTTAAGTTAACTGCAAGTCAACGTTAAGTGCATCGTGATCGCTTCCATTTAAACACACGAGGAGGTCCTTTACGTTAAGTTACGTTAAGTTAACTGCAAGTCAACGTTAAGTTAGGTGCATCGTGATCGCTTCCATTTAAACACATGAGGAGGTCCTTTACGTTAAGTTACGTTAAGTTAACGTTAAGTTGATCGTGATCCTGGCATCAAACAAAAATGTGATGAATAAATACATTTTATCTGACAGATAAATGCTATCTGGCAGTCATAAGACGCACTTATAACTTACCGACCAGATAAAAAAATGTATCGACCAGATTAATATTTATCCAGGAGTCATAAGACCAGCCCTTAGTGGAAGTGTAAGGGAGATGAGGGGGTTAATTTTGAATAAATTCGTCTGTATCAGCGTGAAGAATGTATTATAAACCCCCTTTAGTGTAAACAGCTGGGAGTAGAGAACCCCAGACTTCATGTCAACGGCAGCTAAGTACAAAACGAGTCTAATACTTCAGACAGCTCGTCCACCTCTGCAGCTAGATAAAATTTGATCAGTGAGGACTAACATCTGTCTACATCGAATTCTTTGTTTGATTCAATTCTCTTTTTACAGCAACAACACTAAAAATGATGCACACGTCATGATAAAAAGTCTCCCCCACCCGCCATACTTTTTTTTCTCTTTCAAACCCTCTACTCTAGGCCTGTGATTGGTTGCATAGCTAACCCCCTTTTCCTTCTCTTGAAGTGTTTTGCGGTCGAATGAATAAGGGGCGGCCCCGATTCAATTGGATGAAAAAAGCGATGTTTGAAGAATTTGAATTAAAAAAATAGAACAAGAACCAGACTTTAGAAATAACAATAATTACTATTTTGGCCGGGGTTCAATCCTCGGTCCCGGCAAAGATTTATATGATTACCAAACCCTTCCTTCACCTCTGACAAGACATCTTGTGAATGTGAGGAATGCCAGGCCTCCACCGTGGTTCGGATTCCACGTTAAACTGTAGGTCCTCCATTTCATCTCACAATCACCCTACCATTACAAATTAGCGTAAGTGCGTATAACCCGAACGGGTAGTAAGACGCGATGCTGCTAATAATAATAATAATAATAATAATTACTGTTTTGTACACACACTAGCCATTGCTGGAGACAACGAGAATTAACAAGGCGCGTTTTTTACGAACGTCTCTTTATTTGTAATTACTAACCTAACCCAATATTTTCAACCGTTGTGCCTCGGTGGTTTGAGATGAAGAACAAAAAGTAAGAGAAAAAAAAATTAAGAATAATAAAAAATATTTTAAAATCTGTGATTAACATTATTTTGTCCAACACCTCAGTTTGGAACCGTGTTTGTCTACTGAGCTAGTAGTCCCGGGTTCGATTCCTGGCAAGGTCGAAAAATTTATCATTGGTGAAATATGATATTCCCTTTCACAATGATGAATTCACTTCCGGTGGCTGGTTATTGTGTTTGTTCAAGATTTAAGTTAGTTTTTAAGTTGTGTACTGATATAATCAGTAGATTCAGAGATTGCACGTCAAATACTTCAAATAAATAAATAGCACAATTTTTAAAATAACATGATTATTAGAATATTATCTATTGAACTTTTAAACAAAATCTTAATACTCGTTATTTTAATGATAAACTTCTTAAAAAAATTGATGGTACTATTTGACAATTTTAGCCACTTGGTCAGTATATCGTGAGTTGAAAGAGGTTGAATATTGGTATACTAACCTCAAGTAAGCCAACAGTTCAAGTTTATTTAGATAAATAAATAAATTAGTTAATTAATTAAAATGCTTTTCTCTACGCTTACTGATATTTTTAAAATTAATTACTTTACTTAACTTCAAGCATAATTAGTTATATGTTCTAAATGCTAGAATTAAAATCTTAATAAAATATATGGTAGATCCGTAAAATATTTTACAAATGTATCATGTTACGTAGGTAAATTTATTTGCAGCTTAGTTATAAAAAAGAGAAAGGACAACTTAATGAAAATACAGAATTCACATTTGAATGAAAAGACAAAAAGAAATACATTAGAACTGTGGGTTTGTTCTAAAAGTGTTTCTAAGATTAACAAATTTAAAAAAAAATGTACGGAAATTATACCTTCAATAAATTATATCCTCCCTTTTATCTTTTAGCCCACAAAATTTATTGATGTATCATCTGTTAATTTAACCATCAACTCCTTTTACCACCAATAAAACGTAAAAATGGAAGGCTTTAAGCTAAACCTAATTGAAGGAAAAAAATCTTGAAAATGTATATCCTAGATAGCCATGGAAAACAGCTATACAAATATAACTTCTTTGACAATAGATTTCGAATATTTATTGCCTATCATTTTGAAATAAAAGTGGACAATGCCCAATCCTTTCTTTCTTTTTTAATAAAAATATACAAATAGCTATTCTTTCTTGGCCTCCCTTGCGGTATTTTTCCTACATATTTAATTTCTTTGACATCCTCTCCTTCTACATCCTCATTACATGCCCATACCATCTCAGTCTTGCTACCTCTACTATCTCATATACTTCTTGTACTCCTACTCTTTCCAGGATAACTTCATTCCTAATCCCGTTTCGTCTTGTTATAAATAATATACTCCTCAAAAACTTTACTCCCATAGCTTCCACTTTCCCAGTCCCTCTTACTAATAATTCAATTCATATAATACATTAAGCTTTGTCTTCAACTTTGATATCTTCAAAGTCAACCAGTTTTAAATTCATGAACAACGTCTTAGTTATTAAGTCTCTAAAATAACTTAACATGAATACCTAATTTATTTTTTAAAAACTCCATAGCGTCATTCTGCAATCGAACCATACTAACCGAGCACCCACTGTCTGTTGGTGAAGATAGTGCCAACTTATGCAGAGAGAGTGTAATGTGGTCGGTCCAACTATCTCTCCAGCCGTTAATCTCAGTTTTCTAAACAAGAGCCGCTACTTTTTTTATTCAAGAAGTCCCTCGATTGAACTGATCTGGTAAAATCAAACCATTTATAGAGTTGCCAAGTCATTCCCTCTTATCACCACCTCTGATAATTATAGCGATAGTTATCTTGTGTCAACATCACCATGAGTAATCATGTAGTACTGAGTAATCTTATCATAAAAACTTCAGTTAAACCTCCGAGGTATATGTATGTGTGGAAGGCGGCTTAGTATCATGTTTGATTAGTGTTTCCTTTCGTGCTGTTCACAAATATTTGTGGTTGTTTCAATAGATATTGTAACAATTTGAGAGTGATTTTAGTTATCGTTAACGAAATACTTCGAGACCGGTAAGGTAGGCCTATACCCTATATATGGTAGTAGAAGTTGTAAGTGACAGCTATAAGAAGGTCCCTGATTGAAAACATTGGCTGAAAGTTACTAGTGTCAACCTATAAGGAAATAATTATTATTTGCTTATTTTACTATATTTTTAGTAAAAGGTATTAATAAACTCTTTTAAGGTGGGGATGCAGGGAATGAAAGAAAAGGAAAGTGTTTTTTGCGGTTTTTATAGCAAAAATTATTTTTTTTCCAAAATAAATAATTTATTTCTTCGGTATAAACATAGTGTTTAATTTTCTTCACAGTGTTATATTAACATTGGTCGAATATCTGTCATGAGCATAACGGCATTAGATGATACATTTTTTAAATTATGAGAAAAATAATTATTAAATTCCAGGACAAACTTGGAGGATATTCAAGAACTCTGAAGAAAATTTAACTCTATATTTCTACTGGAGAAATATTTAATATATTTTGACCAAAAAACATGTGTTTGTATAAAAACTGTAAAAGCCCTTACCTTTTCTCTCCTCCACTACATTCCCACCTAGCATTAGGACGTGTTGAAGATATTTAAAGACTCCGCATTATTTAAGAAATGGTTTGATTTTTTTTTTAAATATAATTTTCAAACAAATACAAGTCCACGTACTGACAAATTAAGGCTGTATTTCAACTTTTGGCTATTTTTTAACGTCTATTAAGCCCATTCCTTATCCAAAAGAGATATTTAACGCGCACTTTTGAAACAAGTGATTATATCAAGACATGGCATACACACTATCTTAACTATCCAATCGGTATGCCTCTGCACTTGATAAATCAATGTGATAGAAAAAGAGTTATATTTTCACCCATGGTGACTTTTACGACCATACGGAGATCAAACCCAGGCCTGTCTCGGTAGGCAGACAGACTGAGTTAAAGGTGTTATAGATTCAGTAGCTAACTAAAGACGCAAACCACACATGTGATTGATGATAGTTATCTATCGACACTGTGCATTACGGTGGGCAGAACATGAAGCGCGAAAGAGAGAAACTAGAACCGTGTTCAGAGTATTGGCAGGTAAACCCATTGGGAAGATCTAGACACAGATGGGAGGATAACATTAGAATGTACCTGAAAGAGAGGTGGACTGGATAAAACTAGCTCAAGATAAGAATAGGGGTGTTGAGGTGGACTGGATATAACTAGCTCAAGATAGGGATAGGGTGTAATGAGGTGGACTGGATAGAACTATCTCAAGATAGGGGTAGGGTGTAATGAGGTGGACTGGATAGAACTAGCTCAAGATAGGGGTAGGGTGTAATGAGGTGGACTGGATAG
>CABEEJ010000009.1:379481-450770 GCA_901482245.1 Timema douglasi | reverse complement strand
TCAAGATAGGGGATAGTGTGTATTGAGGTGGACTGGATAGAACTAGCTCAAGATAGGGGTAGGGTGTAATGAGGTGGACTGGATAGAACTAGCTCAAGATAGGGATAGTGTGTATTGAGGTGGACTGGATAGAACTAGATCAAGATAGGGGATAGTGTGTATTGAGGTGGACTGGATAGAACTAGCTCAAGATAGGTGATAGTGTGTATTGAGGTGGACTGGATAGAACTAGCTCAAGATAGCGGTAGGGTGTAATGAGGTGGACTGGATAGAACTAGATCAAGATAAGAATAGGGGTGTTGAGGTGGACTGGATGGAACTAGCTCAAGATAGGGGTAGGGTGTGATGAGGTGGACTGGATAGAACTAGCTCAAGATAGGGGTAGGGTGTAATGCGGTGGACTGGATAGAACTAGCTCAAGATAGGGGTAGGGTGTAATGAGGTGGACTGGATAGAACTAACTCAAGATAGGGTGATAGTGTGTATTGAGGTGGACTGGATAGAACTAGCTCAAGATAGGGGTAGGGTGTAATGAGGTGGACTGGATAGAACTAGCTCAATATAGGGATAGTGTGTATTGAGGTGGACTGGATAGAACTAGCTCAAGATAGGGGATAGTGTGTATTGAGGTGGACTGGATAGAACTGGCTCAAGATAGGGGATAGTGTGTATTGAGGTGGACTGGATAGAACTGGCTCAACATAGGGATAGGGTGTGATGAGGTGGACTGGATAGAGCTAGCTTAAGATAGGGATAGGGTGTGATGGGGTGGACTGGATAGAACTATCTCAAGATAGGGGTAGGGTGTAATGAGAGAGACTGTATAGAACTAGCTCAAGATAGGGATAGGGTGTGATGAGGTGGACTGGATAGAACTGGCTCAAGATAGGGCTAGGGTGTGATGAGGTGGACTGGATATAACTAGTTTAAGATAGGGATAGGTTGTGATGAGGTGGACTGGATAGAACTAGCTCAAGATAGAAGTACAGTGTAATGAGGTGGACTGGATAGAACTGGCTCAAGATAGGAGTAGGGTGTAATTAGGTGGACTGGATAGAACTAGCTCAAGATAGGGAGAGGGTGTGATGATGTGGACTGGATATAACTAGTTCAAGATAGGGGTAGGGTGTAATGAGGTGGACTGGATAGAACTAGCTCAAGGTAAGGATAGGGTGTGTTGAGGTGGACTGGATAGAACTAGCTCAAGATAGGGAGAGGGTGTAATGAGGTGGACTGGATAGAACTGGTTCAAGATAGGGTTAGGGTGTAATGAGGTGAACTGGATAGAACTAGCTCAAGGTAGGGATAGGGTGTAATGAGGTGAACTTGATATACCTAGCTAAAGATAGGGATAGGGTTGTAATGAGGTGGACTGGATAGAACTAGCTCAAGATAGGGGTAGGGTTTAATGAGGTGGACTGGATAGAACTAGCTCAAGATAGGGGTAGGGTGTAATGAGGTGGACTGGATAGAAATGGCTCAAGATAGGGATATTGTGTAATTAGTTGGACTGGATAGAACTAGCTCAAGATAGGGGTAGGGTGTAATGGGGTGGACTGGATATAACTAGTTCAAGATAGTGGTAGGGTGTAATGAGGGGGACTGGATAAAATTAGCTCAAGATAGGGATAGGGGGTAATGGGGTGGACTGGATAGAACTAGCTCAAACTAGGGGTAGGGTGTATTGAGGTGGACTGGATAGAACTCGCTCAAGATAGGGGTAGGGTGTAATGAGGTGGACTGGATAGAATTGGCTCAAGATAGGAATATTGTGTATATTAGTTGGACTGGATAGAACTAGCTCAAGATAGGGGTAGGGTGTAATGAGTTGGACTGGATAGAACTGGCTCAAGATAGGGGTAGGGTGTAATGAGGTGGACTGGAGAAATAGCTCAAGATAGGGGTAGGGTGTGATGAGGTGAACTGGATAGAACTAGCTCAAGATAGGGGTAGGGTGTAATGAGGTGTACTGGATAGAACTAGCTCAAGATAGGGGTAGGGTGTAATGAGTTGGACTGGATAGAAATGGCTCAAGGTAGGGGTAGGGTGTGATGAGGTGGACTGGATATAACTGGCTTCAAGATAGGGGTAGGGTGTAATGAGGTGGACTGGATAGAACTAGCTCAAGATAGGGGTAGGGTGTAATGAGGTGGACTGGATAGAAATGGCTCAAGATAGGGGTAGGGTGTGATGAGGTTGACTGGATAGAACTAGCTCAAGATAGGGGTAGGGTGTAATGAGTTCGACTGGATAGAAATGGCTCAAGATAGGGGTAGGGTGTAGTGAGGTGGACTGGATAGAACTGGCTCAAGATAGGGGTAGGGTGTAATGAGGTGGACTGGATAGAACTCGCTCAAGATAGGGGTAGGGTGTAATGAGGTGGACTGGATAGAACTGGCTCAAGATAGGGATATTGTGTATATTAGTTGGACTGGATAGAACTAGCTCAAGATAGGGGTAGGGTGTAATGAGTTGGACTGGATAGAACTGGCTCAAGATAGGGGTAGTGTGTAATGAGGTGGACTGGATATAACTAGTTCAAGATATGGATAGGGTGTAGTGAGGTGGACTGAATAGAACCAGCTCAAGATAGGGATAGGGTGTAATGAGGTGGACTGGGTATAACTAGTTCAAGATATGGATAGGTTGCATACTTTTGTAAGTGCTGCAATGCACTTTAGAGTTCCTAGTGCCATAGGATAAGTAAGTGAGCAACTAAGTAAAAACAATGAGAGAGATATTATAAAATAATATCTCCCCAACACCGGTAGTCTCGCAGACTAAGTCATCAAACTTGCAATAGACTGGACTTTCAATTTCTGGGAGGTCAAGTTTCGAGTCTCATCTGAGTAAACTGGGATATTGTTTTTCAACATATTTATTTATCATCATGCATTTTACAAACCTCCATCCATGATAATGTGGATGCAATTCCTTTTAAATATAACATTTCAATCTTTACCATTTAGATTAAGTAACCAATACACTCGGTATTTAGTATATTATTTATAAACAAAGTTTACCAATACGAATAGATTGAAAAATGATACCTGGATACGAGAATCGAACCCGGGACCTTTAGCTTAGCATGAAAATTCTCTACCACTGAGGAATTCAAGGATCTTCCCGTGCTTGGGGTTATTTATTCTACATCCACATTTTAAGGCAGAGTCGGTGATGAACGTGTGGATATCATCGGCTCTTTTTACAAGACGAACCAAGGTGCCTCAGGGGAAGAGCATTGATGTGGAAGACCAACTTTCCCAGGTTCGATTCACGTGTCCAGTTTGTCATTTTTCACTTAACTGAATTTGATTCAGCAATCATGATTTTATTATTAGCACCGCGTCTTACTACCCGTTAGGGTTATACGCACTTGCGCTAATGTGTAATGGTAGGGTGATTGTGAGATGAAATGGAGAACCTACAGTTTAACTTGGGATCCGAACCACGGTAGAGGCCTAGCTATCCCCACATTCACAAGTTGTGATTAATACACGTCTTGTCAGAGGTGAAGGAAGGGTTTGGCAAGCAGATAAATATGTGTTGGGACCGAGGATTGAACCCCGGACCACCAGCAGAGAAGTTTGACCCCTTACCCCTAGACCGCCAGGTCAAGAAAACATTACTGATCCTGTTGATAACCATCACGTATCAGCTTGTGATACGCATGAATTAATATATTTTAATGCTAAGAGTTAAAATAAAAATAAAGCAACATTAAACAATTAACTGTTTTCACTACCAAATATGTCTATCTTTGCCAAATTTGGGCCCCATGTTTTTAAGTAGCTTTCTAACAAATGTTTCAGTAAGTTTCCACAATGACCTCCGAGGGCACAGAGATCCTCTCGAAGAAGGATTTGGAGGATGTCCTTAGCACCTCGATTGGTGGGTTCGGAGTCTGGAACGAAGGTAAGTTTGGTGTGAGGGGGAGGGGGGGTAAGAACAGGAAAACAATTTTGTTTGATAAGGTAATGAGGGAGGGGATAGTCATGAGGTAATCATAGCAAATGTGATATTATCCTTTTAATAACAATTTATATATTCGTTCTCAAATGTGTTTTATTGTGTGATTGGGAGGAATAAGGTATAATTTATAGCAGTTTTATCCAACCTGGGGTTGGCGTAAGCCAAGGGCTAGCCACAAGAATATCGGACGTAAGATCATACGATCTGAGAGAAGAATTCTCCCCTTCCCCCATTTTTCTTCTCTTTTTCTCTTTCTTGTAGATAATCATGTATTATATAATATGTACAGACTGAATTATGCACCCAACAAATTTGGGATTACTGAATTGAAGAGAATATTTATCTGGATGTACGCGAAAAGAAATGTTTGAATATCACTGATCTAGAGGATTATACCAGTATTTAGCCGATTCGAACCCTGACCAGACTACATGAGCCTTTATTATTATTATTATTATTATTTTGTACGCATATAGATCGATGCCTTGGTCGTACCTCAATAAGTTTAAAATTAAGTCGTTTATAGTTAATTTGTGATATGAAAGAAAGCAACGCTATACAATTAAGTAATTCTGAAAGGCTAAGTTTGTGGGATAAATGATTATAATTGCGGAAATAAATCACATCTGAATCATATTAGAATAAATTGAAAAGTGATACCGGGACACAGGAATAGAGCTCGGGATCTTTGGCTTAGCGCAATAATGCTCTACCACTGAACTATCCAGGGATCGACCCGTGCTCAGAGTCACTTTTCATCCATAGTTTAAGGTAGAATCTGTGATGAACGTGTGGCTGACACCGGTTACTAATTTATTTAAATTTCGCTTCATTATCTTTTTACCTAAAAGTGAGTTTCCCCATTTCTTCATTCTTTTTTTCTTTTATGCCTACAGAAACCAGTGGTACATCAGTGCAGGTGGAGTCTTTCAAAGTTACCAGCCTCGTGAAACCAGGGGACAACTATGCAAGCAACATTATGGCAGTCGACGTGACCTTGGCCGAGAACCACAGGAGACTGTCCCTCGTCGCCAAACTTGTGCCGCAGTCGGAGGCCCTCAAACAGATGTTGAACTCCTCTACAATATTTGAAAAGGAGATCTCCTTCTACTCACTGATCCTCCCGAGACTCGACGAGATACAGAGAGAGAGAAGGCTGCCTACTCGTGAGCTGGTGGACATTTTCCCGACCTACTATGGCAGTAGGTCCCCGGGCGATGGCACCTTTGTTTTGCTCATCGAGAATCTTAAACCTCTTGGATACAAGATGGCTAATAGGGTCTCAGGTCTAGATCTAGACCACTTGACCCTCGTCGTGTCACAAATGGCCAGGTTCCACGCTTTAGGGGTAGCTGTGAAGATTCAGAAACCCCTCATCTTCAGAAACATGGTGAAAGAGACCATCCCTCCCCCGTCACCTTCAAGAAGAAGAGCCAGCACTCTCGGTGGATGATGAGCGATTGTTAGAAAGTACGATTGGAGATTTCATGGGGCGTTTTGACAAACTCCCAGGTCAAACCCCTGACAAGGAAAGGTTGAAAGATGCTTTTGTAAAGGGGTTGATGTCATTTAAGAAATACACCCCCCCACCAATTACTCATTATTCAACTTTCATTCACAACGATTTCTGGGCGAACAACATTCTCTTCAGATACAACTTTTTGGAAGATGCAAAAAAGAACTGTCCAAAGAGCTTAAAGTTGGTAGACTTTCAACAGGTTTGTTACGACTCTCCGGTTAAAGACCTAATTTACTTCCTGTTTACGAGTTCAGCTGATAGTTTGGTCGTAGAACATTATGAAGATCTCGTCACGCTCTACCATAACAGCTTTATAACCCAACTCTCTCAACTAGGGTGTGCCACGGGGTCTTATTCTTTTGAAAGTTTTCGGTCGGAAATCGATCTGGTCGCCCCGAAAATATTCTGCAACGTAATGTTCATGATAGCCATTGCGACCAGAGCTGAAGATGATATCGACGACCTTGCTACCTTTGACATTGGTTCGTTTATGATGAACTCTGAAAATCTTAGTCCAGCTTACCTCAATCGATTATCGCAGCTCGTAACAATGTTTGATAAGAATGGGTGGCTTTAACCGAAGGATTATTTAGTCCAATGATGTGAGGAGTGATTCAATCGAACATTATTTTCTACTCACACTCCGTGCACTCTCATTGCTAATAAAACTAGTCCAAACGTAAGTTGGATAAAGGTACTTTGTTTTGATTCCCTTAATTCAATTTCAGGAATAGTTTTCTTAGGTTGTATTTTCTAAAGCTACAAAATTACCACTCAACAAAGAAATCTTGCCATATGCGAAATTATATCAGGCGGTCTCCGTAAAATCCTTCCAGATAACAGGTCGGTGCTGTTTCCGTAAAATTATGCTAGCTGTGAAGTCGGTACTGGGCAGTTTCACAGTGTCGGGTATAAAAATAAGAAGCATTTATTAACCATTCATATTCTATATTTTAAATATTTAAACAAAAATATGGCAATTTAGTATATGCAATATATTCAGAACACTTTTATTTACATCATGAATATAACTAATTTTAAAAACTTTCATTAACAATTTTTTTAACTTAATAAGTTTGGTGTCGAGTGAATTTTCTTTGACACAACATATCAAATTTAATACATTGAGACACACTACTTCCTTAAAATTACAATGGAAAATAATAAATATCAACTTTACACTAATTATATAATTAAAAAAATCCGTGGCGGGTGTAAAACAGTATTGTCGGGCGTAATTTGTATGAAAGTATACATACACCCGACACCATAAGTTTACACCCAAAACTTTGTATTACAATAAGCCTTTTATAAGACTTTGCATAATAGTTTATTTTAATGATGGTTTGGATAGCCCTATGATTATTTTATGTCTTTCAACTGCAACTTTTAGGCCTATGCAACAGTTAATTTTTTTCAAAAAAAAAATTGTCCTCTAGTTCCTGCAACAACAGGTGGTTTGATTTTTTTTAGTGATTTTTCAATTTTGTATAATATTTTATCTTCCTGTTGTGGCCATTTATTATATGAGCTAGTTTTTGACAAGTGCATGACATTTACTTTAATATCATTGTTATCTGTAACTTAAGTCACAACACTTGGGAATTTGTCCTCTTCATATTAATTAACAACCATCCATTCGTCTGCTAGAATAAATTATCTTTGGGGCTTGTTATCTTGATTTTCTATTTCATTTTCACTTTCAGAATTTTCTAATTCACTTAACTCTTCTGTCGGTTTAAGTTTGACTATAGTAAATGACTTGGAGCGATAAGTTTGACTCGTCATGAAATATAATTATGGCCTTGTTGTCTAACACGGTGTAGAGATTGGCAATTTGCTACAGGGCTGTGGTTTACCCACAGCTTCCTGAGGAAACTTGTGATCTCTATTTCTTTCCTGTCAATGAATTTTATGTGCAGTTTGAGGTTTCTAGTTTATGCCATGTGAGCAAAAAAAAAAAATCAATTTACAACTTTCCTTTAATTAGTCATATACAATAATAAATAAAATAGGTTATTGAATAGATTATTAACTATTATGAATAATAGTAAAAGTTCTTAGCTTGATCTGGTGTTTCCCTAATTTTTTCAAATGATACCAATATATTAATGATAATTTTTTTGCCTTAATTTCATGATTATCTTCTTTTTTCAATTGTTGCCAAAATATTACATATTTATTTTTAGTATGTTTTTCTAATTGTTTTTAAGTGATGACAGCATAAACCACAAAAATTGTGTCTATACCTAATAAACAATCACCTGGTGACGGGTTGTAAAAATATTTTTACAACCCGACACCATTTTTTTTGGAGAAACGGTTCATTTTAATTTACAAACAAAAGTTCTCGTACTTAAATGGAGCTTATTAGGCATTTATTGATGGCCTGAAACAATATATTTCAATTTTGTCTCAATACAGTTCTATCAAAGTATTTTCAGTGTCATTGTGTCGGGTGTAAACATTTTTATAAACTTAAGTCTAAGGAAGTCATAAGATAAAAATAGTAATTAATAAAACCCTGATTATGGTATATACTGTAAACTTAACCTTTATAAGACATATTTTAAAACTTAAGCAGCCTTAAATTATTTCAAACTCAAGTTATTATAAATTCTCAACACCTATTATAAACCACCAAATGTTTTCAAATCAAATTAGGTGTATAGCCTTTATTAATATACAATAAAATGTTTAAATTATTTTACAATCTTACGTATATTCATAATCTATAGAGCAAAGCTTTAATTCTATATAAACCACGATGGGGTTTAGGCAATTTGTGAAATTGGTGAAAAGGTTGAATTTAAAAAAAAACTGCCCTACTGTGTTCATAAAACTATGTCAGATTTGAGGTTAGTGTGATGTTCGTAATATCTGCAGATGAGAAGTTAGTTCAGTATTATGAAATATTGCCAGAGGAGGGGTTAGATAGTTCAGTATAAGGTGCATTATTACCGGTATAATGATGAAAAGTGCCCTTAAAAAATTAATTAATTATAAATAATATAGAAACAATGGCATATATACATTAAATGCCCATTTTTTAATTACTAAAGCAGATGCCCGAACTCATCGCTGTAATGAGGGTGATTTTTCCTGAATTATTTCTCACAATCCTTCGACAAAAGTTTGGGTAAGATTTATTTTATCAATTCCACATTTCCTTTTCTATACCCCGTTACTGTAGATAGTCAGGTTGGATGGTAAGAAGTAAATCACGAGAGAAGAAATAACTTCAGCACTGTCCCGACACTAACTCAGTAGCGTGCCTGTCTATTAAGGTAAGGATCCCGGGTTCGGTTACCGTCATGGCATGAAAATTTATCGTTGGTGAAATGTGACTTTCATCTTTTACAGGGATGATCTAAGGGTGTTAGATGGTATAGCATTGAAACGTGCTGGAGACGTTTAGAAATCCCTGAGATGCTATTTGGTATTTTTTTAAATATTGTTTTCTTTAAAAATGCAGGCGAAAAGTATCAGCTGTTTTCTGACTAGTCAAAAAGTTTAAATTTTTAGATTCAAACCCGATTTTCGTGAAAATCTGTATTTATGAGATTAAAGATCAATATCTAACCTTTCTTTATCAAATAAAGTCTTTTTTTGATAGAGTCACAACAGAAAATTTTAAGATTATGTAACTCGACATACATTTTTTTTAAACAATTTAAACTTAAAATTGATACTTTTTAACTGGTCAGAGCCTTCACCTACATTTTGGTGAATATAATATTTAAAAATATCCATTCACTTAGTAGAAAATCCGGGATTTATAAATGTCTGCACTGCTTCTCATTTCTTTTCCATGCAAATCCCCAGCAGAGGTATAAGTGTTGTGTTTGTTCTAGATTTAAGTTCGTTTATTAGTTATGTGCTGATATAATAAGTCGGTTCAGAAAGCGCGCGTTAAATACCTAAAATAAAAAATAATGAATAAATCAGCGTAGGTTGTATTATTTAGTCCAGTAATGCACTCAACGAGTCCCAGTTGCCACGGTCACTGACTATACTTCGTTGATTCATGATCCATGCAGTATGGAGTGGTTTTAGGGTTAGGAAAGGAGTGTTTGAAGGGGTATGGGGAGGGAGGGTGTTCTGTGGGCTCGTCGGAGTATGCCCCACCCTGTTCCATATTCACAGGCGATGGGCGTCATTTTCCCACACATCAGCCCTCTCGCATGGCCCCCATCTTGGGGTGCTAAGGGTCGAAACATCACCGAGGGGAACAAACACACACGATTTACAGAGATGACTCACGCCTATTGGGTGGGGATGGACCAATCAAAATACACGTTTGAGCACACATGATTTACATTTTTTCCTTAAAAAATTAGGTACACTTTATGTTTCATCCTTGTGGCTATGTGGTTAGGTTGGTCGACTTTGAGTATTAAGTAGAGTTGGATCGAATCCTATATTTCTCGAATCCGAATTTTGAATCTTGAATTAGAATTAAAATTAAAATCCTTGAATATATACAAATGTAAAATTTTAGTTAAGGTGAAAACAATTAAAATTGAACTAAACAAACAGTTGTTTAAGGTTTGTTGCCCCTGATAAATAATATTTGGTTTGTCATGTCTATTACGTCATAAACAACAGAGATAACATTATTATTATTATTATTAGCACCGCGTCTTACTACCCATTCGGGTTATACGCACTTACGCTAATATGTAATGGTAGGGTGATTGTGAGATGAAATGAAGGACCTACAGTTTAACGTGGAATCCGAACCACGGTGGAGACCTGGCATTCCTCACATTCACAAGATGTCTTGTCAGAGATGAAGGAAGGGTTTGGTAATCAGATAAATCTTTGCCTGGACCGAGGATTGAACCCCGGACGCAACAAAGATAACACTATTTTAGTAAATTAATAATACTGTTTTGTCATTTTTTAGTTATATTGTTATTTTCCAAACTACACAAGTATATAAATTCCTCTAATTGCTTAAAATTGTTATTTGAAGTCAAGGTTTTCATAATTGTATTCGAGATACTTTTTTGAAATTTTTACGATTCTAGAATCTTTAGGATATTATAGGATTCAAGGAACCGAGGATTCGAGCTTCTCGTCTCTGGTGTGAATGTATGAGTATGAAGAGATTACACTCACCCTAAATTGAACCAAGGCCCTTCGTACTCACTATCGACCAACCTACCCACAATAAATTAGATTTTTTAAACAATTTATATGTATATATATATGTATTTTTTAAATCAATGTACTTCAACCAAAAAAACACACCGCAATCAGGGGTTTTAATATGAAAATGAGCATTAATACATTTAATTAAGAGAGCTATTAACTTTTTTACTAATGGTATCAAACGTGCACTTTCTGAATCGACTGTTTATTTATCACACGACTTACAAACTAACTCAATATGATATAACAGCTTCAACACCCCCAGTCTACAGTGTGAAATGGAATGTTCCTATTTCACAAATGACACATTTTTCTTGCCATGCCAGGAATAGAACCTGGGGCCGTTATTTCAGAATACAGACGCACTACTGACTGAGCTAATATGTCGGACTTAGGACTGTCATTTTCGTTAGATAAAAAATCATTTATTCCTTTATGATTGGTGTGCAAACATATTCTGAATTACAAAAAAGTTGTAATTTCAATCTACTTCTTGCTGATGACAGGGAGATCTGGGCTCTAATCCTGGTCGGACCTACTGAGGGTGGTTTTCCATAAATGATTTCCTATTCTCCTTCCAAGCAAATGTGGTTATATTACCTCTAAAATGCTTCCCTCCCAATCTCTACTCTACTAGAGTAATAATGATCATATATGCGTATAACCTGAACAGATAGTAAGAAGCGGTGATGATAAAAAAAAAATCTTTTCTTATTGACGTTAGACTGAAAGTAATGAGTAGAGATAAAACCTATTTAGTCACAAGAAAAGAAGGTAAAGTCGGTTCACGATAGGTTTTTACCTGGATGACAGTTCAAAACTCACATGTTTAGGTTTTGGGTTGCCAACACTTGTAAAAAAAGCACTGTTTTGTTATAAATGTAAAGATCTTTAATTACCTGTTATTTATTACATTGAAAATAACGTAAATTTAAGTTTTCTCGTACTATTTCATTTTTTTAAATAATTTCTTTTTATACAACTCGAAACAATATTTTAAACATAATTAAAAGTACTTATTTTTCGTTTTGGAACGTTATTGATTAGGTTTAAAATAGTGCACACATCAATACCTTTTAATACAGGCATCGTACTTACTTGGAAAAGAGATTTTTTTTACATACAATAAATAATTTTATGATTATTTTATCGTATTTTGAAATATTTAACAGAATAAAATATTTTTATCAACTGCGTGTCTGCATCATTGTAAAAAAAAACCACTTGTTTACCATCATGTTCAACCAGATGGTTTAAATTCGTCAGTCGACATTTTGTGTTCGTTAGAAGTTTTTGTGAAAGTGGTGCGAATATTTTAATAAAGAGAAATAAAACGATAAATAAACTTTATGTCCGTCCTCATAATAAATATATAAATAATATTGGCCTAAATTACTGTGGTTAACTATCACATTAATATATTACCATCTGTTTTCATTAGAGTCATCCGAAGTGATAGATGTCAGCTGTTGGCGTAGTGATATATTAGGGATTACTTCTAGTGACATTTCGAGCTGTCATCCAGGTAAACTTAGCTCGAGAATGAATTATATACGGGTGTTGGTTTATATGAAACTTAGACCCAATATTAAAGCAAATGAAATGGAAGAAAATTAATCTATTTTAAACTGGTCCGCGTTCTGCTGTTGTAAAGTTAAGAATACAGAGAACCGAAACTAAATAGGTCATCTGGTTTGAGTATTATTATTATTATTATTATTAGCACCGCGTCTTACAACCCGTTCGGGTTATACGCACTTACGCTAATGTGTAATGGTAGGGTGATTGTGAGATGACAGTTTAACGTGTAATCCGAACCACAGTGGAAGCCTGACATCCCCCAAATTCACAAGTTGTGATTAATACACGTCTTGTCAGATGTGAAGGAAGGGTTTGGTAATCAGATAAATCTGTTCCAGGATTGAGGATCCCCGGACCCCCAGCACAGAAGTCCAACACCTTACCCCTAGACCACCAGGTCACCCTGTATGGATAGGAAGCGCATCAAACCAACCTTCGGGTTGAAAACTCGTCACTCAAAAAAAATATGGGCCTACATATAATCTGTGATAGCCGGTGAATGATCAGGGTCAGACCTAAGGTTAGCCACAACAGACACGCACGTAAGAACACGTGATCCAGGAGAGCCATTTTTTATTGTAGATGTAGGTCAGTGTGGTCCAAATGACAACCCTCGATCTAAATGCGGCCCGTGTTCATTGAAAATTTGGCCTTCACAGTATACTAGAGTCAAATCAAAGGGAACCCCTCTGTCGAGATGTGAACTGAAATTTATTTTAAAAGTTCATGATTGCATTTTATTATGCATTTATTTAAAAAAAAGGGGGAATACACATCTATTATATAAGATATAAGACTTTGTTTTTGATTACAAAATTGATAAGTCAAATAGCGATAGTTTAAATTAAGTTAATAATTAATGTAATTTGAAAACTAATATTGGAATGAAGATGTTTGATAAATAAATATGAGGTTTAACATTCAAAAGGGTGACCTGGTGGTCCAGGGGTAAGGTGTCGGACTTCTGTGCTGGGGTCCGGGGTTCAATCCTCGGTCCCGGCACAGATTTATCTGATTATCAAGCCCTTCCTTCACCTCTGACAAACATCTTGTGATTGTGGGGAATGCCAGGCCTCCGCCGTGGTTCGGATTCCACGTTAAACTGTAGGTCCTCTATTTCATCTCACAATCACCCTACCATCACACATTAGCGTAAGTGTGTACAACCCGAACAGGTAGTAAGACGCGGTGCTAATAATAATAATAATAATAATAATAATAATAATAATAATAATAACATTCAAAATCTAAGTATAAAAATACATAATATACAAGTATACTATCATGGGGTTGGTAAAAGGTTATGAAAGTGAAGTTATGATAAAGTTATATGGTTGTATTTGTTATGTATTTAACTATATTAACAGTTAAAATTAATAAGTTAAAGCCAATAATACATATATTTTATTGAATTCACTATATTAACTAATCAAAAGTTATGATAAAGTTATCTGGTTGTATTTGTTATGTATTTAACTATATTAACAGTTAAAATTAATGACTTGAATTAGGTTATATCACACCCAATATGATTGCTTAATAATTATAATAAATCTGGAAATATAATTAAAAGTAAAAATAATGAAGATTGTTTGTGAAATCAATTAAAGCTTATACAATACTAGGTCATAACACATTGAAAAATTAGAAATTTAATTAATATATCAAAGATTTATTAATTTAACTTTTAATATTTTAATGTGTTAGGCCCTTTCATTCTCGTTCATAAAAAAATTATCGTGTGGCCAATGTAATCAGTCGGTTAAGAAAGTGAACGTGACCATGAGAAAGGGCGAAGGGAAGGGGTATTGTATTATTATTTTATTACGGGTTTTCTTAATCTATTACCATTTTTATTTATTTGATTTTTTTTCCTCTCCTTTAACATTTTTTTTTCGTGATTTTTCTATTTTAAAATAATTACTACATTTTTTACGAACCACCAAAATCTGTATTGCGACCCACAGTTTAGGTAACCACCGACTTAGTAGTATTTGAAGTAGTATTTGAAACACTCACCAGAGTGACGTCCTCAGAATATATATGACACCATACATAACATCAATGAAAGGGGGGTGGGGAGGGGGAGTAGTTTCCAGGCTACGTCACAAAGGGGTGCTCCCACATAAATTCCCACGTTACTACCGCAATTGTGGAGAGAAAAAAAATCTGACAACTTCGCAAAAAAAAAGTGTTAAAAATCGGGCAGAATTCGTTCAGGCTTTTGGGTTGTTTAGTTAACGCGAAAAACCCTCCGTAGCCAGCCCCTTAATAATACACTGGGAGGGTGGTCCATAGATTCTCTTTCATGTCTACATTTATCTGCGTGGCCTTAAAAAGACTCGGTAGCTTACTACCATATATTTAGTCAGTGATTAGCCATGCCTTCACCCGGGAAAGGTCGCAAATAGAAAGGTATCCTTACACCTGAGGGGCAGATCGATTAGTCTCGCCTGTCAACGGATGTATACAAGGAGAAGCTCATTCTACAAAATGATGATCGCAACGGGAGTCCCTGATTGGCTTGGCGTTTCAATGTGAGTCTACTATTTTCAATACGCCTTGAAACAATTAGTTAATACCCGCTTCGGTGGCCACATGGTATAACGGGGGTTGTCGTAGGGATATATTCGCGACTATTTCTAGTAACTTTTTTGAGCTGTCATCCAAGTAAACTCGGGTCATGAATGTACTCTATGCAGGTTATTCCGGACGCGTGTAACAATAATCCGCGCGGTTAATGTCACTTTCTTAGAAGGAGATCTTATGTCAAGAAGTTCAAGTACCACTCTCGTGTTAGACTTAGAATGCCGATGAAGGGGAGATCGAGGTTAGAATCTCGGTCGGGTATAATGACGGTGGTTTTTACAAAATGGTTTTCCACTCTTCCTTCACAAAAATGCTGGTAGACTTCCTATGAATATAAAGGTCCTCATACCTAAAATCATTAGCGTAATTAGTAACTAAGCGTATAACCCAAACGGGTAGTAAGACGCGGTGCCAAAAATAATTGTTATTGAAAATAAAACATTCTATGAAATCATTTATTAATGTATATCACAAAGTGATACGTGAAGGTTATTCTGACAGTACTGGGTTTTCTTTAGCACCGTGTCTTACTACCCGTTCGGGTTACACACCTATATACTAATTACACTTATGGTTTAGAGATTATGGAAGGTCAATTGAAAGGGAGTGCACCCGAATTTACGTGGAAAGCGAGTGGGGAACCTTTTAGGAAAAAAAACACCCTCAGTGCACAAAAACGTGATCGAACCCCGATCTCCTAATCCTCAGCAGTCTAGTCCAACACGAGATTAGTGCTTTAAACCACGTGGCTACCGAAGTGGTTCAGTACTGATTACTAAAACTACAGTAGCCTAATGGCTTCTTTAGTGATGATTGACAGCTCACAGCTGACTTCTGGCAGTCAACATTTAGGTACAGTAGCCTCATGGCTTCTTTGGTGCTGACTGACAGCTCACAGATGACTTCTGACAGTCAACATTTAGGTACAGTAGCCCCATGGCTTCTTTGGTGCTGACTGGCAGCTCACAGCTGACTTCTGACAGTCAACATTTAGGTACAGTAGCCCCATGGCTTCTTTGGTGCTGACTGACAGCTCACAGCTGACTTCTGACAGTCAACATTTAGGTATATACCTACATTTTGATCGTCAGAAGTGACAGCTGCTAAACACATGTTTTTGCAGATCATATGGTTCTGCGTAGGGATACTTAATTTGACCTGGTAACTTTTCAAAGCCGTCAGCTGTCAGTCAGCACCAAAGAAGCCATGAGGCTACTGTAAGGGCATTACACAATATTTACAATTACGAGTCGCCTTTGTCTGGGATTATGTGTTAAACTAAATAACTCAATACACCAACAAACATTGGCATGCAAAACCAAAGGCACCGAATTCGATTGACCTGTCCAGTTTGTCATTTTTTTACTTAATTGAATTTTACGAAACAATGATCACATTGGGAGTCTCTGACTGGCCTGGAATGTCCATGTGAACTTGCCATTTGTAATATACCTTTTATTAAGTAGTAATTGAAAATAAAATAGAGAGGAATATCTATGAATAAGTTTTTTGGAATATTGCTGACCAGGACTGGATTTTCAGCTGTGGAAGTCTCGGGGTTGTGAAAAATTGGAGGCTCCAACATTAAACAAGTAGGCCTATATTTTTTGTCATTGTTTCAACATTATATTTTTTTATTTTCAAAATTAACTGTTAAAACCTCAGTATTAAATATATAATTGATATTTAGCACCTTATCTCACTAATTGTTTGGGTTATACTCTTATTGACTAATTACGCTAATGGTTTTAGAGTTTGAGAAGGCTATATTAATAAAAATTGTACCAAAATTTGCGTGGAGGGAGAGTGGAAAACTATATTTTGCATAACCTACCCACAGTACACCCGGCCGAGATTCGAGCCTCGATTTCCCCGTCATTGGCAGTCTAATCTACTGCGAGAGTAGCGCCTTAGACCACGAGGCCACCGAAGAATGTTATAATGATAAAAATAAGGAACTGTTGTCAATACAATAAGTTGGATTTTTTAAAACAGAAAAATAAATATGTATTTTTTTTAGTTAATATTGATAAGGACAGAAAATAATGTCAAATCCTTGAAAGATTAAATTTCTAATAAGTTTTTGGATAACCTGGAGCATTAGACCCTGTCATGCTCCTTTAAATCAAGGCCTATTGATGGCTTTAAATAAATGAATACAAAAAGGCTCGATTTATATATAAAAAAATGATCGTTAAGATCTAGTTTTCTAGAGAAGTATTTTATCTTTGCAACATGTCATTATTTGGAATCAGTTCGGTAATATTTTTTTATTAACAGTATTTTTTTATTATTTTGATTTAATATTGCATTTTTTAAATATCTCAAGTCAAATATAAAAATTAAGTTCATATCCATAAACGTGGCCTTTAAAATTCACAAGGAAGGAACTTCCTAATTTTCATAGGAATTTATGTCAAAATAAATAGAATATTTCTCTAATAGAAACATAGAGTTTAATTTTCTTCGCGTGGTGATATCAACAGTTGTTTAATATCCGTCATGAGCATAGCGGCATTAGATGAGAAACTTTTTTAAATTAATATAAAAAGTTGTCATTAAATTCTAGGACAACCTTGATAGATATTCAACAACTGTTGATATCACCATGTGGAGAAATTTAAACTCTATTTTTTACTGAATATTAATATGATTTCTTTTGAACAAAAAGGTGTTTTGATATAAAAAAAATTTGCAAAGCTACTGCCCTTAACTAGTATTCCCTATCACAGCTTGTGAATGTGTGGAATGCCAGGCCTCCCCCGTGGTTCGAATTCCACGTTAAGCTGTAGGTCTTCCATTTTATCTCACAATCACCCTACCATTACACATTAGCGTAAGTGCGTATAACTCGAACGGGTAGTAAGACGCGGTACTACTACTAATAATAATAATAATCCCTGCATCCCCAACTAAATAGAGGGAGTGTTATAGTTTAAACATGTGATATTCTACAAACACCTTGGACTCAAACCCGATATTCTGAGGAAGAAAATTAGGATGTATTCTGCAGAAAAATAAAATAGTCTACTATCTCCAATAAATATATTTAGACTAATATTGTGTACCTTTTCTTACATTCGCATCCAAGAAAACTTGTTGCAACAATATAATATCACAACATATCTATTTAAATAAAATATAATATGTTTGGAAAATCATATCGACAAAAGTGAACCTCGCATTTGACGTCGTGCGCAATTGGTGTTAAAAATGGTACCTCTTTGTGGCGCGAAAGATTGCTGTAATTGTCCCCACTTTTACACACACACACACACACACAAGCGGTGGAAGACCAGCTGTTGCTATCTTCTCATATTTCTGCCTGTCATCCAAAACTTATTGTGATGTTTTCTATGTTCATTCAAATGGAGATAGCTCTCCTGAAATATCATCCTCCACTTCCCCAAAACCTATCGTTGTTTGTGGTCAAGTGCCCTCACTCTCTCACCCCTTGAAGGCCTTTGGGGGCTAAGCCCCAGCGCGTGCGAAGTCACCCCCCGTCCTTCCCCTTTTTTTTTCACCTCACCCTATCATGGATCGACCAATCGTAAGGTTTCTAGCAGAGGGTGCTGCTGCTTTACTTCACTGATATACGCTCATCATAAATAACCAAAAGGCGGCTGTGGTTTCTTACTAGCTTTGTTTGTACCGATGACAGGAACGCTCTATTGTCATAAGTGGTTTGAGCGGTTTGTTAGGAGGTCATCGTAGTTTCTATCAAAACCCCTTACCCCCCTTTCTTTTTTTTATGTGTGTATTAAAGGTGTCCTTTTATGATGCGCTCAAGTGTTTATCTTTGCATCCGTTTCACATACCCCCCCCCTCCCCCCTCAAGTTGTTGTTGAGGTGTTTCAAGTCAAACTTTATTGTTGTTGTTGGTAAGTTAGTAAAGGGTGCTTTGGCTGCCGTTTTGTCATTGTGGAAATTGGATATCTGATTAGTTAAAGAGTTACATGCAAACACAACTTAAGTATTAACAAAGTTACTAATTTCAGAAAATGGGATAGTACATTAAATAACCTTTTTTTTCGATCAAGTGAAAAAAATTATGACATGGAAACGGGAATTGAGTTTGTGAACTTTTTTAAGATTTTTTTTTTTTACTTGCCGATGCTTTGGTTCGTCTCGTATCCAGGGTTATTTATTTTATTTTTACTATTGGTTTTGTTTAGTCTGGTTCACCAGTCAACACATTATTAGACTCAAGAGGCCCTAGATTAGATTATGATCTAGAATGACTTAGTGGTAGAGTTTTGACGCGCAAAAGGCTGAAGGTTCCGGGTTCAATTCCCGTATCCATGTCGTCAATTTTGTCCACAATCGAAATTGATTTTATCATCAAGATTGATATTGTGGACAACCATCACGCATTATTTTATGATGCTTTTGGATTAACAAAATAACTTAGTGACTTTTATAATTCCTCATCCCCAAAATGTTAATAGGCTGTTTCATTATTTGTATTCACTTTGACTTTAATCTAAATTATAACACCAGTATAAATTCAATATATGATCAACATGTCAACTGTAAACTCTTCGTTACTAGATTTTATCACTGATGCTACATCAAAATAATGATTGGAAAATATTTTAAGAAAATTAATTGGATTTGAAAATATTAACTTGCTTATAATGTTCTGTAAGCTAACTTCTATGAAGTTTGTTTAATCTCAAGTATATATTGAGTTATGACATTTGAACACGGGGATAAAACTTTTGACCTTTGGATCGGCACACCAGGTTCGTCCCGTGACCATAGTCAAACCTAGCTCCTTAGTTTAATACATGAACACAATAATTCACTTAAAAATGTAAATAATAATAATAATTATTATGATGGATTAAGTTTTTAACTATGGTTAGAGCCACAATTAAATATCATTAACGACTCCTGCTGGATAGCTCAGTAATTAGAGTAGTGGAGTACTAAACCAAAGGTACAGCGTTAGATTCCCGAGTCCTGGGGTCGTTTTTCATTTAAAGTGTATATAAAAATAATAATGTTTTAAAATTTTCTGAACTAAATTTATATAAACTTAATGATTTTACAGTGAAATTTTATTCTGTTTGTTTCTTATAACTTATATTTTTCTAATTAGAAATAAAGCATAGTCTATTGTTTATAGAATAGTTATAAGAACTACGAAAAATGTAATTCTCTCAATAGTATATTTATAATCATAATTTCATCATATTGAACACACAATTTTTAAAAAAATCTAAAACGTGTTATATTGTATTTCCTACCAGAACTATATCACTCGATTTAAAGTATACCTTGATTTTCTTATGAATGGGGTGCATGGAACTTCTTTTATAAAATACAAACATATTGTTTTGCATTCAACATTGATAACATTTCACCATATTATTAGTGTTATTTTAAAGTTATTGAAAATATCTATCAAACGTAACCGTTGATGATGATATGCTTTGACATATGAATATATGATAGTAAATGAGGGTGAGCTGGTGGTCTAGGGGTAAGGTGTCTGACTTCTGTGTTGGGGTCCGGGGCTCAATCCTCGGTCCCGGCACAGATTTATCTGATTGCCAAACCCTTTCTTCACCTCTGACAAGACGTATATTAATCACAACTTGTGAATGTGTTGGAATGCCAGGCCTCCACCGTGGTTCGGATTCCATGTTAAACTGTAGGTCCTCCATTTCATGTCACAATCACCCTACCATTACACGTTAGCTTAAGTGCGTATAACCCGAATGGGTAGTAGGACGCGGTGCTAATAATAATAATAATAATAATAATAATAATAGTTGTTGTAGTAGTAGTAGTAAATGTAGTCACTTTCTAGCCATCAAGTTTGTTCATTAGTAATTAATAACAGTCGACCTCTGTGTTCTTGGGGTAAAGTGCTCACCTCATGAACCAATGTTTAGGGGTTCAAACTCAGCCTAGGTCGACGGATTTTTCTTAAGAGATAAAAATTCATAGCAGAGTTTCCTTGGGAGGGGAAGTAAGTGAGTCGGTCTCATTTCGATTGTGGCATGTAAAATAACTCTGGATAATTCTGTTAAAATACCTTTACCGGCAAAAATTAGTAAACCTTTTCACGATCACTCATAGAAATTCAGCGTGGAGGGCAGCGAGAAACCTGTATACTTCCTAAACTCCCCTAGTAAATAATATATCCACCATATATGGTGCAGGCATAGCTAACGAGCTCAATTATAATTATTATTAGCACCGCGTCTTATTACCCGTTCGGGCTATACGCACCCACGTTAATGTGTAATGGTAGTATGATTGTGAGATGAAATGAAGGACCTACAGTTTAACGTGGGATCCAAACCACGGTGGAAGCCTGGCATTCCCCACATTCACAAGTTGTGATTAATATACGTCTTGCCAGAGTTGACGGAAAGGTTTGGCAATCGGATACATCTGTGCTGGTACCGAGGATTGAACCCTGGATTCCCAACAAAGAACCTTAGCCCTAGACCGCCAGGTCATCCACAAACAACTGAAAAGTTTAAATGATTCCCAACTATAGATGGATAGAAATCGCATCAAACCAACCCTCGGTTTGTCGACTTAAGAAGAAAAATTATAATTTCACTATAGATCATGGAGCTCATTTTATAATAACAAACAGTTACAGTTGTTAAAGTAAACTGACTAACGTGATTAGAACTTACAGTAGCGATATTTTTTAAAAAAAATTGGGAACCGGTGATTTTATAGCCAAGCTGTCCTATTAGATGAATTTTCTCAGGCAGTTAATGAACTGCAAGGTTTAGAAAGTGCAACAAAAATGGGAGGTCGAAAGAGTAAAGAAAAGCTGTCAACAAGTTTCGGACCACGATAACATCCATGTCAGAAACTTTCAACCTTCTCTCGTTTAACAACGAGATGATAAAAAAAAAAGAGTCTTCAAAGAGTATTCTTTCTAAATGTGTTTGACGTTTTTAAAGAGAGCGAAGAAGTGTCGGCATGTCCACGACACAACTTGCACGCCATTTTGCGACCACAAAGGGATCTGTAACAATAAATAACCCTTGAGTGTCGTCGGGTGGTTGAAATGTCTGCTGTTGTGTTTCTTTTTTTGGGCAGTGCGCTTCTGGAACATTTAAGAACGTAAACCAACCAAAAATAAAGTGACAAAGAACCTACCGACTTTCTTACAAGATTGATTTTTATGTAAGCTAAGCTTCATCTAGGATATTGACACATATGATACTCACCCACCCTTTCACCAATGTTTGTGTTAACATGAGAAACACCGGGCCGTCTAGGTGAGTGCTAACACTTCTGACATTGACTACTGAGACCAGGTTGTTTTTCACCACCTCTACATGTCAACTCTAGAGTTTCTTAAAATTCACCCTCCTTATTCTAGTCCATTTGGTTAGCTATTTTAGCTGAAACTAAAGTAGCCCCATGGCTTCTTTGGTGCTGACTGACAGCTCACAGCTCACAGCTGACGTCTTTGAAAAGTTACCAGACCAATTTATGTATCCCTACGCCGAACCATATGATCTGCAAAAACGTGTGTTTAGCAGCTGTCACTTTTGACAGTCAAAATGTTGTTATATCCCTAAATGTTGACTGTCAGAAGTCAGCTGTGAGCTGTCAGTCAGCACCAAAGAAGCCATGTGGCTACTGTATAACTCAAATAAGAGTTCCAGTACACAACATGATATTTTTTTACTAATTTAAGCAGTCTAATAGTCACATCCTGCTTGCCTCAAGTGGGCGTGTCAATGGTATAGTAACCAATAGTAGCTCGATTGACATTTACCTGGAAAGAGGATGGAAGACCATCCTTTTTACTACTGGATGATATTGAGTTCCGGAATTCTAAGTTTTTACTGGGCATATTTAATGTAGAGAGAATAGAAAGTAATGCCAGATGGAGAAAGATATCTGATTGGTTGAGTGTGTGACGTCACTCAGTACACAAGCCCGCATATTACATACACAAAGCTAAATGGAAGACAAGCTAAGTTGTTAAATATCAGGTAGTATTTTGAAACTTTAAATAATAACTAAACTTTTAAAATCCATAAAAATTCCATTAATTAGAGTAATTACTCTACTTATTTAACAAATAAATACCTATGTTTGGCTGTTTTAGTATTAAAATATAGCTGTTTGTAGGCCTATTGGGTGAGGTAAGCAATTACATCATCCAATTCATCCAAGTAACAATACCTTTATATTCTCTTTACATTGGGCTTATTGACTTTATGATGCAAACCTTCAGTGGTGGTTAATAAATTTACCATAAATATTTTATCTAATATATTTTAACTAAACATGTTTTTTGGAGGAATTCACAGAGCTCTTATGAATTAACTCAACCAAATACCCGACTTTTGAACTTACCCCTCCATTCTCCCCTGCCTTTTCTTAGAAACGTCGGCTTTTTAACAAAAGGTTCAAGGTTTTGAAAGGTGTTCAGAAAGCGCTAAAGACATCAGAAAGCTTCAACGTAGCTGGTAAACCACATCACAAGAATACCGCGCTCCATTCACAATGATAACCTCCATTTTGTTTCTCATCTGAACCGTGCTATCATTTGCACTTGAGGTCCATGAACATGATCAACGTAAAAAAAAAGAGAGAAGAATAAGATTGAAGTAACTGATACTTCAAGTGGAAGTAATATTAAGCTAAGGGAGACTTGCTTTGTTGAATGAGCGCAATCTTTGTCGAGTTTCGTGGATATTTGAACTTTGGTTCTTTAGAGTTAAGTCACAGTGGGTAAGTTTTAAAATACAATTACATTTCTAGCTAGTCTTTCTCAGTTGCAAAAACGCGAGTATAATTTAAAAATAAGGAATCCTTCGACCATGGCCAGTCAAATTTTCACTGTGGTAAAGATAATAGTCAGAACTAATTAATTACTATTTATAAGGGACTGCTACTGTTTATTTGACAAATGTATGTCGATTCGGTTAAAATTTTACCACGTAGGTTTTTGCGATTTGATATTATGATATGATATAAGTAATACTTAGAAACATACCTTTGGAGCTAGGTGAGTATATAAAACATGACAAAACCTCCTCGGATTTAGAGGAATCTATTAATATGAATTATGAAAAAATCTCGTCGAATTTAAAGGAATTTATTAGATATGGAAAAACGTCTTCAAGAATTTAATATTTCATTATTGTTAGTTTCTTTGATTTTGGTGGTATCAATAATAACGAAAGAATAAAATAAAAGTATGTTATATAAATACAATATTATTTTGTTTACGAAGTTATTAATATTGTTTATAAATTATGTAATTGGTTTTATAATTAAATTTGATAATATTTTATTTTGTTCTAATAACAAAGAACCAGGAAATTTCTCGACATGTCAACGTTATTATCTGTTGCCAAGCAACCACAAACTGTTCCAAATTAATTTCGCTTTGATTTTCTACTGGAGACATTATTTTTTGAACACAATATGTAGCTGTTTAGGAATTCAACATATAAAATTAGTGAGTGGAGCGTTGTAAGGAAGAGTCACCAATTCACGGCAGCCATGTTGGAGTTCCTTATAACGTTATGCTGCATCACTGGCGTCACGGCGCTGTGCACTTCAATGTGCCTCATTGTAGAGAACATAGTGAGTGTATTTACGGTACCCAAAAAATACGACTATCTGGGTGTCCTTAGAGCCTAAATTAACTCGGTAAATTCAGGTTATACCCGATTTGTTATTTTAATAGTGATAATAATATTTAGCACCACGTCTTACTACCCGTTTGGGTCATACGTTTAAGTACTGGCTGTATCCGAATAGTCTACTTATGAGGTGTCGCCTTGACTCGTGCCCTTGATAGCTGCATTGGCAATCACGTGACACAAGTATAGATCTGTCCGAATATTCGTGAAGGATACCTAAGTAGTCTTCTCGAGCCCTTCTCGGGGTCTTGGTCATCATGGATACAGCCTTGCGCTGTTCCCGCGGTGTCGAGTGCGGTGTTTGACTAGCAATTGTTTTAGTATTATCATTTTGTCTGCTAGAGCACTGACTTACGTTTCCCGCCATTTTAAATAAGGTTGTTGCTGTTAAAATAGTTAGATGCAGTCTTTCACAATGAACAGCGCGAGAAATGTAAAATTATCAAGACTGCATCAAGTATAAAAACTCAATGGTCCGACTAGGGAGCCTTGGAATATTCGGATACAGCCACTAACTACACTAATGGGATAGGAATCGGGAAGGTTGAATATAAAGGAAGTGAACCCACATTTGCGTGGAGGGAGGGTGGAAAACCACTTAGGAAATACGACCCTCAGTTCAGTCGAGCGAGATTCGAACCTCAATCTCCCCATCCTCGGAAGTCTAGCTCAACATGAAACTAGCGCGTTAGCTAACTACGCCACCGAGGTGGTTGATAGGTTATTTTGTTTCTGTTTGTAGCTCTGGTATAAAAGCTTTTATATTTTCATGTATTTGTTATTTATGATTTCAAACATTGTTTTTAAGACCAAGTATCAGAATATCAAACATTGTTTTTAAGACCAAGTATCAGAATACATTTTGGCAGAATTTTTTTTTGTATTTTCTAACGGGTTCTCCCTATAAAAATTGAACTGTAAACATCTTTGCTTTGAGGAAGGTGTATTTATCGTTAAGATTAGTCTGGTTCAATTATTGAGCTAAAAATGGAGCAGTTGGTCCAAGTTTACTACTGAAATTTCACTTAATTTATGGAAAGACCATTTTCTAAAAGTTTGTTATAACCTTAACCATATACAAAATAAATATAACACAATATATAATTTCATAAATGGTCTGTATGGTTTGCACAGTACCTACCGGGTTATCTATTTTAGTAAAAGTTGCCATCTTGTTTTCATATCGATATAAGGAGTCGAGTGGTCTAAGAAAGGTGATTAGAGTCGCTTTGCCTTTTGTCCCAATTTAGGGTGTTGGGTCTCAAAACCCGATCGATTGCATTGGGGATAACTTTCCTCGTGAAAAATTCACTTAAGCCTAAGTTTTATCATTCTCTATCAATTAATTTTATCTTAGATAATCTAATCATTTCTACCCTTTGTATTAAATATTCGTAGATTAAAAAAGACACATGGACACGGGAATCGAACCCGTGACCTTTGTTTGTTTTAGTGCGTCATTGTTCTTGCCACTGATCTACCTAGGAGTCGTCCCGGGCTCAGGGTATTTCTTCACTTATATTTTTAGGGCAGAGTCTGTGATGGACGTGCTGAAATCATCAGCTGAATTTGAGTGAATAATAAGATCGTAAGCTATCAGATAAAAAGCTCTGGAGGGCTTTATGTTGTCAAATGCCAATTGTATGGTGACAATATTGTACAAATGCGCATATTGTGATGAATTAAATAGCCAATCTATTAAAGTTGTTAATTACGGTCATAACAGCATCTAAATATCATATTATTTAAATTTAAAAATTATACCTAAACATCGGGATTTGAACCCGGGACATTTTGTTGAGTACTTCAATATTCTTACCAGTGAGATATCCAGGATACTTAAAAGTGAGTTGGAAAGAAACGAGAGCTAAGCTCAGTATATTTTTTCAGTATTTTTTAAACAATTTTCGCCAAAATAAATAATAATATGCTGCTTCAGTAGATACGTTTGGTTTAATTTTCTAAACATAGTCATAGCTGTATTTGATCAGAAGCTTTTCAAAATTAAAATATTAAGTCCTCGTCAAATTTCGTGATGATCATTACACTTATTCAAGAGCTGTTGAGATGACACTGTGTAAAAAATTAAACTAAACTTATCAATTTAAATATGATTTTTATTATTTTGTCGAAAAGAAAAAAAGGTTTTGTAATAAAAACCATAAAAAATACGAACTTTACCTTTCATTAAACTTCTATAATTACCTTGTTTTAAGCGTACTAACACAAGATAAACTCGATTGCAGTAAGTAAAATAAACTGTTGTAGAAAGGGTATATTAGAAAGCTCTGAAGGACAATTAAATTCTTCTATAGCACATCCTAGAATAACACCAATAATAATTAATTGTCATCCAGAACGATGGGGTTGGGTGAGCTGTTATCACATCTGAATAAAGGATGAGGTTCGACCTCGGCTGGCTGCACTGGATGTAGTTTTCTCGAGTGTTTTTTTTTTCTAGCTTGACTCGAGGCGAAAGATGATTAATTTAAATTAAATTCACCCTCAACCTAAAAACTTATTTCAGGCGGGGTAGTTTAAGTCCATGATCACACATTGGTGACATTCAATAGCCAATTTAATCCGCTTCAGTGGCCACATGGTCTAAGCCGTTACTCTAACAATATACTATACTGCTCATGATGGGGAGATCAAGGTTCGAAACTAGGTCGAGTGTCCTAAGGGTTGTTTCCCAAAATGGTTTTACACTCTTCCTCCGTGAAAATGCGGGTACACTCCTCTAAATATAACCTTACTAAACCCTAACACCTCTAGCGTAATTAGTATATAAGCGTCTAACCAGTAAGACATAGTGCTAAATAAAACAAAACAAATTTAGCAATTTTAAAAGTTTGTGCTATGTGTGTTTGCGGAGTTCAGTTGTCGCGGTACTATCGGCGCCCCATTGGGGGACCAGGGGGTGACAATCAGGGCCCGCCTCCCAGGTTTTATCCCCATAACGACGTTGATCCTTACACCACCTGGCTCTTCATGCTGGAGTAGAAATATATCTCGCTCCATGGTCCCGTCAGCTTGCAAGGTGAAGTGCTCATTCATTACCCCATTAGGGGTATTATTAAATAGAGGGGATGGGGGGTAGAGTGGGAGGTGTGGCCCTCGAAGTACTGCAGCCCAATGGGGGGTTAAGAATCCCGGGAACACATTCAAAGCCATTTCTAATGGTTTTCTCGTTCAACTTAACAGGGAATACCACTAGAGATGCTCACGAACGCACTCAGGAATACGGGACCTAGTACCCAAATTATTAAAAAAAATAATCTTAAATTGTCTCTCAAAATAATAGACTCCTAAACAAAACTGAATTTTAAGAGTTTTTTCCCCTTAAACTTGTTATACTTTGCATTTTTAGCCCTTAAAATAAATACCTCAGTCTTGTGCTAGTCTGATTCTATCACTGACAAAAGTAAATTGCGAATGATGATACCAGGAATACATGACAAACAGAACCGAATCATTATCAGATTTTTAGAATCTAACAAGTGGAAGCTTCCTTTCCCTCGCTGTCCAGGACACAGAAGACTTAAGGTAGGAGTCTAGGAAAAGCGAGTAAAGTTAAGGGTTTTTGAAGTTTTTATAGCACAAAATTGTTTGGACAAAGTTAAAAAAAAATCATATGTTTCTCCGCAGAGTTTAATTCTCTTTACATGATGATATCAACAGTAGTTGTTGAATATATGTCATGATCTTAGCGGCTTTAGATGAGAGATTTTTTAAATAAAGTGAAAAAGTTGTCAATACATTTCAATATATCCTTGATAGATATTCAACAACTGTTGATATCACCATGTGAATAAAATTAAATTCTATGTTTCTACTTGAGAGTTATTGAATTATTTTGACACCAAATTGTTTGATATAAAGACTGCAAAAATTATGTCCTTAGTACTTGAGTTACCTACACTCTCACCTTAATTAGACCCTGAGGAGGAAAAAAGTAGCTGTCTCAAAACAAGATTAATATAAGTTAAATTTCCATGCATCTAAAACAGCGGTTCCCAAACTTTTTTCACTTGCTTACCCCTTGACATCACATTTACACTAAATGTGCCCAACACATTTACTTACTTGATTAATTAATAATTATAAAAAAACTGTCTTATGTTTGAAATTGAATTTACCATATCGTTGAGTTAATTTAATAAATTTGACTGATCTTTTTATCTTACACTGCCATCATGCTCTTTCCGCCATTATTTAAATATTTTCACGTATCTCCAAACGTCCTGGCACGCACCCCTGGGGGTACGCGTACCCCACGTTGGAAACCACTGATCTAGAATGACTAGTTCCTATGTTATTATTAACAACTTTTTACAAAAGCAAAAATTAGGTAGGAGATATATAATTTAATACGTTCTAACTAATTTTTTTTAAACTGTTAGATCTAAGGGACGAGTTACTCAAAACCTTACTTGGTGTAATGCCAAAGAGTTATATTCTCATGAAATATAGATAGCAGTGGTTCTCAAATAAAGTGCCACAAAAATATGAAGAAGCTTATAACTAACTCAACAATTATTTATTGCATTATAAATTTTCTTGTTTTATTTAATAATAGCAGAAGTAGGGCCTACCCGGCGTTGCTTGAGGTAACCACGCAATGAATTGAACCGGGCAACGTTTTTATTTGTTACAAACAAGACAGAAAAATAATCTCTTCATTATATTATTATTTATATTTTTAATACGTCTATGGTAATTTTATAGGCCTAAACAAAAATAGGATTAAAAAAAATTAGGTACTCTGCTAAGGGTTCCCTGAACTCATAACGTCAGGATATAAGGACGTTTTATGCCAAGGAGGTTAACAAAAATAGGGAATGTCTTATTAGCAGTGGTTCCCAAACTGTGGTACACGTACCACCCACCAGTGGTACGCCGTGGGAAGCCAAACAAAACGATAGGGCCATACTCTTATACTTATATCACGACCAAGTCCAACCAATTTAAACAGTGGTTGAAGGGGTGGTACCACTGATTAAAAATCAGACAGCCAGTGTATCCATGCAGTACAGTATCCCTGGGCACCATTAAAATTGACCGAATTGTAAATATTCGACATTATCTCAGTGGTACTCCAAATTACTGAGATTGTTGGGTTGGTACCCCATTCCAAAAGTTTCGGAACCACTGTCTTAAAGAATGCTGTTCTAGTGGATAAATTAAGAAAAACTGAATTTTTGTATAAGTTAACACCCACTCAATACACCTGGTCTACTGATTTCTGAAACCTTATTATTATAGATGACGTAATTTCCCTTCCATCACAGAATCTTCTGACGACTATAAAACGTTGGTGTTTAAGACCATAGCTCCCGGCCAAAGTAGGGTCCATATGATATTGTTTATTTAATTTAGATATTTACTTAATATTTGATTTTATGCCACAGTTTTAAAACATAAAAACACGACCTACTAACTAGCTTTACTTATAAAAGAATCATTTAACAATACTAACCGCAATGCTTGGTACTGCAATACGAAAAGGCATATAGCATGCGTTAACTTATTTTGATGCACTACTTGGGATCAAACCCATGATTTTACAGATCCGTAGCTGATGGTTATGACTCCTTAGAAACGGGAGAGGGTAGTTAATCTTATCATTAAAAAAAAAAAAAGACAAAANTAAAAAAAAAAAAAAGACAAAACTTTAATCCACAAATTTTAATATGGACTAATTGATAATACTCTGCCTTTCCCTCCAGTGTCGACCAGATCCTGACCGTTTGTTTCAAAACCAGCCCCCCCACTACATTTTGGTCCATGCACCCTCGCCAAACCACGAACACAATCACGGTAAGAAAGGTTTCTGAAGACGATGTCAACTTCACTGAAGAACTTCTGGAGTCATCTCGTCAGTCTCTTGAGGACTTGACTACTTTGTTGTATAATCTCATTTATCGCACTTGTAAATATTTAGATCGTATATAATTTATTGTGCAACTGAAGCAATGGGATCCTCCGTCCCCTAATTGATGCCTACAAACATGTTTAAATATGTGCTCATACCAATATTAAACGAGTTTTAATTTACATTGTCTACATATTACAATTTTGATCATAATTATTTAAGGTTAGTAGTTTTTTTTATTAAAAGCTTTAGAAAACTATTTAAGAGTCATATTATAATTACTTGTGAGCCCTCGGGTATTTAAACTAATGTATCCTGGGAATGAGGATTGTGAGGAGCATGCTAGCTGTCACGAGGAGAAATAAGATTAGGAATGAAGTTATACTGGAATAGTAGAGGAAGCAAGACTGAGATAGTATGGACATGTAATGAGGATGTTGGGGTACCTGAGATAGTAGAGGAAGCAAGACTGAGATAGTATGGACATGTAGTGAGGATGTTGGGGTACCTGAGATAGTAGAGGAAGCAAGACTGAAATGGTCTGGACATGTAATGAGGATGTTGGGGTACCTGAGATAGTAGAGGAAGCAAAACTAAAATCGTATGGACATGTAATGAGGATATTGGGGTATGTGAGATAGTAGAGGAAGCAAGACTGAAATAGTATGGACATGTAATGAGGATGTTGGGGTACGTGAGATAGTAGAGGAAGCAAGACTGAAATAGTATGGACATATAATGAGGATATTGGGGTATGTGAGATAGTAGAGGAAGCAAGACTGAGATAGTATGGACATATAATGAGGGTGTTGGGGTACGTGAGATAGTAGAGGAAGCAAGACTGAGATAGTATGGACATATAATGAGGGTGTTGGGGTACGTGAGATAGTAGAGGAAGCAAGACTGAGATAGTATGGGCATATAATGAGGATAGAAAAAGAGAGGATGCCAGAGAAAATGTTGGGAATGAAGTAAGTATAAAAAAGACCGCAAGGGAGGCCAATAAAGAGATCGGCGGATCAGATAACAGAAAGTGTGCAAGTGAAAGGAGAATAATGGAAGAAATTAAACGAAGAAGAATTATGGTAGGATAGAGGAATATGGGGGCATTTTACTAAACTGAACACTGAAACAAACTGAAAACAGTTGATTATGTTGTTTATGATTATCGTAAAAAAAAGTTGAATTCGAATAATAATAATAATAATAATAATACTTAGCACCGCGTCTTACTACCCGTTCGGGCCTTACGGATATGTACTACTACTTGATTAGGAATTGGTAAGATTATATTTAGAGAAAGTGAGCCCGCATATGCGTGGAGAAAATTAGGGAAAACCACCCCCAGTTAACTCGAACGAGATTCAAGCCGCGATCGCCTTGTACTCGGCAGTCCGGCTCTACACTAAGCTAGCGCATTAGCCAACTACCCCACTGAGCCGGGTGAAACAGTTGATGATGTTGATGACGATCGTAAAAAAGTTGAATTCGAATAATAATGCTTAGCATCACACCTTACTACCCGTTCGGTTTATAATCTTAAGTACTAATTACGCTAATTGGTTATAAATTGGGGAGGTTGTATAGAGGAAGTGAAACCGCATTTTCGTGGAGGAGAGTGGAAAACCATTTAAGAACAGCCACCCCCATTTCACCCGAACGAGATTATAACCTCGATCTCTCCTTCCTCTGCAGTCTAACTCAACACGACAAGCGCTTTGGCTAACTATGCCACCGAGGCCGGTGTTGAATTCGAGATATTGATGGATAACGACGTTTCATGACCAACTAAATCTGAAAAAGTGTTTTTTTTTTTTTTTTTTTTTTTTTTTTTTTTTTGCATAGCCGTCTGTCTGTATCTAGGACCATAGCCGAAACCATTTCACCGATAGGGCTAAAACTTAGTTTCTAGGGTTTTATTAAAGTTCCCCCAAGGAGTTTTTGGAATAAAGATATCTGGCCCTAAAATCAAGATCAAAGGGGGGGAAATCTACATGCTTGAAATTCGTTCTAACGATTTTAAATACAATCCTTACCAAGGCACTGTTTAGCATTAAAAACAAAGTGAGCATCTCATTTTTTCGGTAAAATGACTTAGAGGGTACTTTATATTAGTGAATATCTTCAAATTGGATCATATCTTCGCATTTCTTTGATACATAAAGCTACCATCTCCAAATTGTATTTCTAATTAAAACAAACAAAAAATTTATTTGAATAAATTTTTATCAAACCAATAGCTTGTAATCTATTTTTTAAATTGAGGTCTGGGTATTTGATTATGCTCTTTAGTGAATAGTTATGTTACTTTTTCTTCAATACGTCTCTGAAACAATACGACACCTTATCTCAGTCGATAGCATGTCTGTATTCTGAGCTAAGGTTTCCGGGTTCGATTTCCAGCATGGCCGAGAATTTATCACCGGTGAAATGTGGGTGTACCCTCTCATAGTGATAAATTAACGGCTAGTGACTAGATGTTGTGCCTGTACTAGTCTTAAGTTAGATTGTAAAACATGATGACAGGCCTAGCAAGCCGGTAGCGGAAAATATGTTGCTTGAATTATTTTTTTTAAAACTTACCTGGACAATAGGATGGAAGCATTAATAGATGTAAAGTAAAATGTTTCTGAAACAATTTATATTATTTCAAACATGCTTTTTGGCTGTTTTTGCAACTAAAATGTTTTTGAAACAATGTAAAGCATTTTATATATGCTCTTTAGCTCATTAGGATGTTTCTAAAACAAAAATTATATATATTATTTCATATATGCTCTTTGACTCTTTTTGCCATTAGTATGTTTCTGAAACAATGGATATTATTTCGTTTCACATATCTCATGAGTTATAAGTATAATTATGATAAAAGAGCGAGAAATTCTGTGACGTACACCATACCATTTATTTTTACGTAATGATACACCATTAGAAAAAATACTGAGATAATCGATTGTATTTTTTTTGTTTTATTTTAATCCATAATCTATCTATTCCAGTGTCTCCAAACGTCTCGTTACGTGGATCACGTTTGTCTTTTATTTTGGCTTCGCAAGCCAAATATAAAAGGTATGAAATTAAGTAGAGATACGTCTCTGCTTTTTATTATGTAAATTGAGGTGACAAAAATACCACAATCCGTTATAAAATATTGTAAATTGTAATTTTATAAGCCAATTTAAGATTCCGAGTGTAGGGAACGCGATAAAATATAAATGTTTCTGCACTTTTTATAGCAAAACTTTTTTTTGTCCAAAAAAATAAAATATCGCTACAGTAGAAATATAAGGTAGGATTTTCTTCACATGCTCAACAGTTGTTAAATACCTGTCATGACTCATGAGCATAGCGATATTAGATGAGAAACTTTTTAAATAAAAGTAAAAAGTTGTCATTAAATTCCAGGACATATTTAACAGATATTCAAAGGTTAAGTCCAAATGTGTTTTTCACCAATCCAGAGCAGCGTAAGCACTCGGCCCTTTGGCTGGCTAGTGCCACCCTCTCACAAAATTCTAAAAATTCCGTATCTTCTCGTTGCTTTACGCAATGAATTTCTACGAGCAAGCTAGAAGCAGCCTACACATTTTGCCAGGAAGGTGTATAATCTAATACCTTCCATGGTTCTTTCACCTGCCACAATCAACATAATATATAATATAAGACTAATGGATNCCCCCCCCCCCCCTCCCGAAGGGATTTGCGCTACCGATTTTCATCGCTCGGTGGAAATCCAATGACCTCAGTCGGGTTTGAACCCCGCAAAAAACTAGTCGTGAGGCGAGCACTTTACCACAAAACCATCAATGGCATCTTAGATTAAATCACAATTTGTTAATTTATGAGTGAGTGTGTACACATCAATAAGTTTTTCTTCCTCGCATATCTGTCCAAGGTTAAACTTGTCATTAAATAGCCTAACTTTGTATTGAAATGTTATTTGATTGATTTTTTTTAGACTGAAGCTTTCGTTAATTTTTAACAACAGTTGACTAACTGACCGCTGTATAACGGTAGTTTCAGAGCAAACGCTTAGTTTCCAATGTTTCTTGACATAGATATTATCTTCTATAAAATAGCTCGACATATCTACCTACAGCCTGATTTCATGAGAAGCCTGGTATTTGAAAATTGTAAAATCATGTTGCCACAAAGATGGGGGGAAGGGGGAGAAGTACAAACTGTATTTATATTCTTAGTCCGTTAAATTAATAATATAAATAGAAACTACACTGTAAACTATCAGGAGCCGTCCTTAAATTTCGTAAGAGAGGGGTGGAAATTCTTACGATCCATTACAGGGGGGGTGGAGGGAGGAAGTCGAAAATAATGAATAAAAAAGCCTTAAGTAGTTTAAAGATGACCTCTAAGGAAGTATTATTGGAAGATTTTGAAAACTTTTTAAATGAACTTTTAACTAATAAATTAAATATGACATATTTCTATAAAGTCGAATTTTTAGTGACATTCAATCAATGTTGGTGGTCGAAAGTGGGCCCTTTTTTAAAAAATTTAAAAATCACAGTTTACTTAATATAAAGGTAAATATCATGGATTCGATTCCTGGTACAAGCAAATAAAAATTATACGAAGTTTCTCCTTTCACAGTGAGGAAATACTGTTCGTGGGGCTGAGTGTTGTGTCTGTTTTAGGAATTAAGTTATATTATAAGTGGTGTGCTGATATAATTAATTAGTCGGTTCAGAAAGTGCCCGTTAAATACCTCAAATAATACCGGCCCCATGGCGTAGTGTTCAGTGCACCTGGCTATGAGCCTAGGAGTCCTGGGTTCGATTCCCGCCTGGTACCTTGGGTATTTTCCACAAAAGGGTCACTACCCTAACGGTCAGCAGGGTTTTATTAGTTAGCCTTATGTTAGGTTTAAGTGTTTCTACTAGATCTATACCCTCATACTCACTATCACCACCCCATATCATCGGGACATGGAAAGAGCCTCCATGGAAAGGATGTACGATTAGTACATTCGGGCGTCCCTTGGGCAGCAGTACGTTAGTAGGCTACTGGATAATCTCTCCACTACTAGGCTACGAGGGATGTATCTTAAAAAAAATTATGAATCTTGAAAAATATATATGTTTTATAGTTTTATGACATTCAGGGTTGCTTTATCGGTGAATTACTTTGATATTTCATTAAAAGAATCCGAAAATATTAAGAGAAAAAAGTGATAATATTTTTGCACACATGTATTGAGTACGGGGAAGGGGGTCACCACTTATTATCTGTTTATTTATATCTTTTTTACTATTATCCCCCCTCCCCCAGTATTTTGATACATTATTATTGCATCATGCAGGGGGTTGCGGTTTATTTAAATTATAAAGAATACAGCTGGGGTGAAAATTTTAAGTCTCACCTAGGAGCTTAGAAAACCTTTGCCCCGGCCCTGAAAATATAGAATCATGCTTCTTTATAAAATATCTTATATTCGTAATATTCTATTAAATGCCTAATCATGTCGAAAATGAAAATCTACTAAAGTTGTCAACAAACCACTTTAGCTGGCAAGGAACAAGGGACAATATTCTCAGAAAATATTTTGGAATTATTTCTTTATATAGCATTTATTATATTAACCTCTTTTTTGGAATTAGAGGATAGAAATAAAATTCAAATAATTATTAATTTTTGCTAAGCACTTTTAAAAAAATGCTTTACCTCACTGTGTGTTTGACTTTTATCTTAACTTATTTTAAATAAGGTAATATGCGTTATAAGTGTATCTATAATTACTTTAATTGTAATTATGTTATAATTATATCATATGTTTTCTTATTTGACTTATAAAATATTTTAATTTGTTCCATTATTAATATTTTTAACTTGACTATTTTTTATTGTTTTATATGATCCAATAAAGAACAATTAATTTTCTCAGTTACCGTACACTTATTTTCTCATTTCTAATATCATTATTATTACTAAATAGTTAATGTAATTACAACAAATTTTATTGTATTCATCTATAAATGTGACTGTTATAACACCTATAAGTCTGGCTTTTTATTTTAACATGCTTTTAATTTTTTTTCGTGCTAGTTTAACTGTGCTTTTATTTTAAATATTAAAAATCTGTTAAAATATATTTTTCGTTTCAACATAGTTTCCACTTAAAGCTCATTTGACGATACACGCCGTGTTTTTTTTAACACCGCATCTTACTACTCGTTCGGGTTATACATTTATGTAAAAATTACGCTGATGTTTCTCTGGATGAGGAAGGTTATATTTAGAGGGAGTGAATCCGCATTTGCGTGAAGGGAGAGTGGATTTTGTTGTTGTTGAAAAACAACCCTAAGCACACCCAACCAAGGTTCGAACCTTCATCTCCCTAACATCGGCTACTGGCAAGAATAGCGCGTTAGACCACGCGGCCACCGAAGCGGGTACTTCGCTATTAAAAAGGTAAGTAAGCCGCGTCTTAATTCCCGTCCGGGCTATCCGCATCATCGTACTAATACGTAGTTGTAATGAGAAGGGTAGAATTCAGAAGAAGTGTACCCGCATTATCAGATCTAATCCGACTGAGACTGGCATCGTTTGACTACCCTAATGGCAGTACCAGATCTTGTTTTAGGGAGGGGTTAAGAGTTGGGGGGAGGGGTGGATTGGTTTGTTTTCCTTCAAGTATATCTTTAATAATATTATTTAATAATGATTTTAATTTATAGTATTATTAGTTAAAAAAAATAATTTTAGTTAATTATAGTAATAAAAAGAAAACTTGTAAGTAAAACCACAAATTTTATAAACAGATTTGTAACTTTAACACACAAAAAAAACAACATAAAACTTAAATTTCCTGCCCCATTAAAAGTAATAAATATATACAGTACATGGGACTAAAATGTTTAAATATTAATAAAAATATGTGTATTTTAATTCAAATGCTTGGTTATCATAGTAAATTTAATAATCTAATTACCGGAATATTTTAGTTTCAAGCCACTCGCGTTTCTGCACATTAGAACTAATTTGAAAGAGTTATTGGCTGGCTCATGGAGGTTGTCGGAGATAGGGCGAGGAAAATGTTAGATCATTCTTTACAACATTTTTTTATTTAACAGTCTTACTACAAGTTCGTGTTATACGCTTATGTACTAATTACTCTAATGTTTTTAGGGATAAGGAAGGTTATATTTATAGGAAGTCTACCTGCATTCTCATGGCGGGAAAATAGAAAATAATTTTGTAAAAACCACCCTCAGTAAACCGGACCAAGCTCCGATTCTCAATCTTACCGTCATAGACAGTCTTGTCTAGTGCGAGAATAGCTCCTCAAACCATGCGGCCACCGGAATGGTATTTTACAATACTAATGTATTGATTCCAACTTTTTTTCTATTCAAAAAGGGGTGAGGGGCATCACTGGGGTGTCCACTCTGGGGGTAGGAAGTATAAATAAAAATGTCGCATTTCCTTTCTCGAGCCTGGTAAAAAAAAAAAATTAAACCAATGTCATGCCCTCGATAAACAGTATTTAGTGACAAAAATCCAAGGTGGTGTTTCTAAAATGATCCTTTAGTATGTTTACTCCGTGAGCTGCCTGAGCTGTGACCTTGTGTCAACTCGCGTGTGGGTTCTCGTGGCTTGGAGCCAAACCGGCCTCGGAGAGAGGCCTACACATGTCCCGGTACAAGGCCGCCAGCAAATCTGGAGTTCTTTGGGGGTGGGGATGGGAGGAAACGATAGTTAAGATCATTATTTTTAAAAAAATTAAGAAAAAAACCCTTTTTTTGTTTTCAAAATAAATGAAATATTGTTTCAGTAGATATGTTTAGTTTAATTTTCTAAACATCAGAGGCGAATCTAGAACTGGGTGCAGGAGGCGCGTGCCCCCCTCACCCTCAACTCAAGAATTTTTATTTATTTAGTATTAGTATAACAATAATAATTAAAAATGTATGTATCTATGTTACAGACAATGTTAGTTGTATTGTCACGTAATATCTCACTAGAGTGTTGCTTCGCGTGTCAATCACTGTCAACAGTTTTTTATTATTTTATTTAGCAGCGCGTCTTACTACCCGTTCGGGTTATACGCTTAAGTACTAATTACACTAATGGATTGGGAATTGGGAAGGTTAAATTTAGAGGAAGTGAACCTGCATTTGCGTGGAGGGAGAGTGGAAAACCATTTAAGAAAAACCACCCCCAGCTCACCCGACTGAGATTCGAACCTTTATATCCCCGTCCTTGGCAGTCGAGCTCAACACGACTAGCGCGTTAGCTAACTGCGGCACCGAGGCGGGTATCAACAGTTGATTTATATCCCTAGCACATAATTTAACCAACAAGAATGTACAAAAAACATAAATAAACGGTGAACTTTCATGAATTTTTTAAATTTTCTAATTGATTTTTAAATTACTCTCAAATTTTGAAGGACTTTTCCGTCAAAATTTCCTGAGGGTGAACCTCTCAACCCGGTCCTGTGAGAGTGCTCCCCAACCACTCTCACGAGAATCATGGTCCCCACCCCTAACCTCAAAAAACTCCGGGCTGCGTCCCCCCCCCTCATTAAAAATCCTTAATCCTGTTATACATGCTAATTTCAACATTTCTTAAATATTTTTGATAGAGATTGTGAAATTGTTATTATCTATTTTTATATAATCGAGTTTATAAGTATATAAAGGATAGTTACTATTTCAGCGTGTAGAGGAGGAAGGAAGAATATTATAGGTTAGACTCGTATTCGCGTGGGAGGAGAGTGGGAAACCGTTCAGGTAAAAACACCCTCAATAGACTCGACCAGGATTCGAACCTCGATCTCCCCTTCATCAGCAATCTAACATGAGAATGACGCCTTAGACTGTTCCACCTGTGTAACTGGTTAGTATTTGATTATAAATTTGTTAAATGAAGATTCAAAGTTCTGATCAAATTACGCAATGCCCGCGACAAATATTAAAGAAATTTTGAGACTACTATATGTAGAAAATTAAACTAAATGTATCTACTGGAACAATATTTTATTTATTTTTAGAATTTTTTCAATACTAGGCAGCGCGAATCCTTGAGATCCTAAAAGATATTCAAGATTTTAAGATATTAAAATATTGAAGATTCTAATTTAGAAAAAAATCAAAGTTAAATAGGCCGAAATATTAAAATTTTCAATCTGATTTTCTACCCGCGTCGGTTAGGCACAAAGATTACACGTCAAACATGTAATATAGTCTGGTTTTCCGGTTATGGAGAGGTTGGGGTTAAAATCCCGGCTGGATGTACTGAAAAGTTTTTTTTTACCTAACTGGTTTCCCAATCTTCCACCAAGTAAATGCGTATGAACTTCATCTGAATTAAAACTTCATAATCCCTAAAACCATCAGAGTACATTGGCGGATAGCCCGCTATAGTGGCCGGAATGATCAATAAGGCGTCACCATTTTGTTAGATTGGCCTGTTTATGACGAGGAACTCAAGGTTCGAATCACGGTTCGATTTACTGAAGATTTGTTTTATCCTATATGGTTTCCTACTTTACTTACACGCAAATGTGGGTAGATTATCTCTAAAATGCTTCCTTCCTCATCCCTACCAAATTAAAGTAATTATCATATATGCGTAAAACCTGAACAGGTTGTAAGACACGGGGATAAAACAAATGATATAACCTTTGTGTCAAAAGTCGGTGACCTGGTGGTCTAGGGGTAAGGTGTCAGACTTCTATGCTGGCGGCCGGGGTTCAATCCTCGGTCCCGGCAAAGATTTATCTGATTACCAAACCCTTCCTTCACCTCTGACAAGACATCTTGTGAATGTGAGGAATGCCAGGCCTCCACCGTGGTTCGGATTCCACGTTAAACTGTAGGTCCTCCATTTCATCTCACAATCACCCTACCATTACACATTAGCGTAAGTGCGTATAACCCGAACGGGTAGTAAGACGCGGTGCTATTAATAATAATAATAATAATAATAATAATAATTTGCTTCAAAACAGCGCATTATGCGGAGTCGAGCCAGACTCGTTCGAGAACTAGAGCCAACTACTCTAGCCAGTTATCTACGGTGACCGAAGATTTCATCCCATGAATAATTTAGAAAGTTTGTGTTAAAGATGCCTCTGCTAGTCTAGAGCTCTTATCAGTATTGTGACTATCATTTTACCTGACATGAATGATCTGAGAGAATACCTTAAAACCCATCGTCGAACTTTCTAGTGATGCAGGGAATACGTCCACAAATAAAGTCGATTCTCATTTGGAAATTGGAAGGGTATGGTGACTGCCAGAAAGTAGAAGATTTTTTTTTATTACAAACATTGGTTGAAAGTCAAAGTGGAAATAGTAATTTTTATTTTTATTTTTGAACCACCACGTCTTACTACCCGTTATGGTTATATGCTTATGTAATAATTACGTTAATGGTTTGAGGGATTAAAAAGTTTATATCTATAGGAAGTGTACCTACATTTGCGTAGAGGGAGAGTGTAAAACAGTTTTAGAAAAACTACCATCAGTACACCCGACCGAGATTCGAACCTCAAACTCCTCGTCATCGGCAGTATAGTCTACTGCGCGAGTATCATTGGCTTTTTCGTAACTTATTGGAAGAATAAAACAATTATATTAATATATATATATATATATATATATAATGATTTTTGTTTCGTGGTTGTGGCAACAAGATATATTATAGGGCAAGAACAATACATTAAAAAGTAATAGATTTACACTTGTATTTTCTTATAACTGCCCACCAAAATATATGTTCTTATAACTTATAAAAAGATCCATACAATATAAAAGTTTAGAAATAAAACGTTTTGTTTCGTAAAACGATGTGCATACACAACCGAACACCGTTTGTATGACGTCACAAACGGCCTGCGTTTAGTTTGGTTCACCATCTTAATTTGTGAAGAGAATGCAGCCCTTTAAAAGCTCTCGTTTGTAAAGCATTTTTAATTTAATTGAGCTACAAACGCCGTTTCCGCAAAAAATAGACACCCAAACGGTTATTTTCATAAGTTCGTGATTCAATAATGTAAAAACAGATGACATTAAAAAAAATTAAAAATTGTTTGTTGTGAGAGTTTTGACTGCCAAAAGTAGATAACAACACAACACTTGGTCTTGGAAATCATAATGGTTTGGCGAAGAGACCTAGCTTAGGTAGGTAATACAGGTCTAACCAGGTGTCTTAAGAGCCCGTCTCACACCACGGTTAACACCTCACCTAAGTAAGTAATACAGCTCTAACCAGGTGTCTTAAGAGCCTGTCTCACCCTACGGATAGCACCTAGCCTAGGTAAGTAATACAGGTCTAACCAGTTGTCTTAAGAGCCCGTCTCACCCCACGGTTAACACCTAGCTTAGGTAAGTAATACATCTTAAGCTTGGTGTCTTAAGATCCCGTCTCACACCACGGTTAACACCTCACCTAGGTAAGTAATACAGCTCTAGCCAGGTGTCTTAAGAGCCTGTCTCACCCTACGGATAGCACCTAACCTAGGTGAGTAATACAGGTCTAAACAGTTGTCTAAAGAGCATGTCTCACCCCACGGTTAACACCTAGCTTAGGTAGGTAATACAGATATAACAAGGTGTCTTAAGAGCCCTTCTCACTCTACGGTTAACAACTAACCTAGGTAAGTAATACAGCTCTAACCAGTTGGCTAAAGAGAAATTTCCAATTTTGATAATATTTTTGCAACTATTAGAGATACGAAATAACTTATCATTGCAAAGTCGTAGTAGGCTACTAATAAAACTAATTAATTAGTTAAAATTTGTATATATATAAAACCGATAGTTTCTGAGCTATAAGCAAAACAGAATTAAAAGAGAACTTTAAAAATGTGAAATTGATTTTTAAACTCTTTGTTTGACAGAGATGTTCCTTTTTTCTCAATGTTTGTGTTACAGCGTGTATTACTTCCTTTGCGCTCTTTGGTGGAAGGTTTCTGATACACTGTATATTATTTTGTTTCACAAATTTACGAGTTTTTAGTAAATGTTTCCATTTTAATTTAAAAAAGAGAGAGAGATAAAGTCCGTGCGGTGCACCATATCATTTTTTTTTTTTTTAGGAATGAAAGGTTATACGCTTAGAACATGTTCCAAAATTCCAGAAATAGTAACAGTGTATATAGTTCGGACGTGTAGTAAAACTTCAAAACACAAATAACAACAACATTAAGTCACTTGGCCGTTGATGATTGACCCAAGGAAAACTACTTCAAGGTCGGAGCCATACGCACGTTTTAACTCGACTGAATAATATTACCTTAAGGCCGGAAGCATCAAACAAATTACACGGTTCTTATATACCTTGGTTTTTATTTATTTATTTTTTATTGAAAAAAAAGTGTTTTCTTTCACTTCCTTTAACGATTCTTTAGACTTCAAAACTTAGTAATTATAAGGTGGAATGTAAGGGAAGTCGTAGCCTGAAGTTCTATTCATGTAGGCCCACTTGTTTATCATTCAGTAAGGACATTTTATATTTGACTTTCTTATGCGTATTTCACATATTCTTGTGGTACAAAGAACTGGTGACCCAACAAATTTAGGCTGTCAATCTTGTATTCCTAAACTTTTTCAAAGACGATTTATTTTTACCTAATCTCCCATTTTTGGACCACTTGGTAATCTACCGTGGACCGAACACGACCCAGATGTCAATTTTGAACAAAATCGCTGAATCCATTAATAAAAAAAAAATTCAAACTTACAAAAAATCAGATATCAGTAAAATACCCTTAACTTTTGGGCTAGAATCAAAATCGTAATTTGGCCTCAAGGTATGACCGTATCAAATCTTAATATAAAGATTTTAATAAATCTGTTTCTAGTTTAACCCTAGTCCACAGACAGACAGACAGACTGTGCCCTAGTCTTAAACATATACAGTATAAATGACATGGGAACATATATAATTACCGAAAGGAACAACTTTTTTTAATTGGTGGGCAGATATAACGCCACCCATCATAATCTCAGGGTTGAAAGCTTTTCACGAGTAAAACACTTTCTTTATAATATGATAGCGTAAAAGAGGGGACATACAGAATTGTAAGGACCAATTGTTTTTAAATCGGGGAACATAAAACGTCAAGATGAATAGGTTTTTTTTACAAATACAATACTTTATTTATATGGTCAACCTAAGTGATCTTGTGGGTATAGAGCTCGCCTCATGACCCGGTGATCGTGGGTTCAAACACGGCCGGGGTCGACGGATTTGTTTTGAGCGACAAAAATTTAGAACACAACTTCCTTCGAAAGGGAAGTAACGCCATCGGTCCTATGTCAAAAGAACCCCGGGAGCTATTCTTTAAATTGAAAAATAACACCTTTACATTGTAATCGAACCTGGGACCTTTGGCTTAGCACGCAAAAGCTCTCACCAACGAGCTATCCAGGAATCGTCCCGTGCACAGGGTCTTTCTTCAATCACATGTTAAGGCAGAGTCTGTGATGGAGATGTGGAAATTGTCGGCTACAAATGTGGGATCAAATTAAGATCACGAGCTATCAGATAACGCCACCACCATCGACGATTTCAGCACGTCCATCACAGGCTCTGCCTTAAAAAGAGTGGAGAATGACCCGGGGAATGAGATGATTCCTGGATAGCTAGGTGGTTAGAGCATTGGGAAAGAAAGCCAAAGGTCCTGGGTTCGATTTTCATGTCCAGGTGTCACTTTTCAATCTAAATATTATGATATTTAGATGCAGCTATCTCCGTAATTAACACTTATAATAGCTTTGATATTTGATCCTCCTGGAGGCTATGTGAAAATATTTTTCCCAGAAAAATTAGTAGGCCCTTTTGCTCTTGCTCATAGAAATTCTCGTGTGCTGATATAATAAGCACAAAGTGCACGTTAAATACGCCAAATACATAATTAATAAATCTATCTATATGATAAAGTAAAAGTATTTAATTTTTCCTGTACCTACTTTCTTATTGAGATTATACTATAGTTGTTAGTGATAAATGTTTATTGCTGTCACTAAGTGATTCCGGAAACGAAATAAAATCAGCTGAGATGATATTATTGTTCTGATCTCTATAATTTGCATGTCCAGCTAAATTGTGTGCAAAAAAAACAAATATGTTATGCATTAAGAGCACGTCATAAAAAATCTCCGCTTGCGCAGGAAACTTTTATTGCGTGCAGACGTGACTAACTCAGAAGTAAATTTTAGTTTTTTATTTCTGATGAACGTGTCAGACCTATCGTAGCGTTTCATTAGTCCAAAACAAACGTCTGGTGCGTATAACTCGAACGGGTAGTAATATGCTGTTCTAAAAAAAGTTTGTTTCGTGGAATGAAAGATTTGAACCACCCGAGTTTTAAAATTCCTTTTGAAAATAAGACGTTACAGAATGTTTAGTGATCTTGGAAAACATTTAACCTCTTAACGATAATATGGATGAAAAATTACACTTTGACACGTAAATAGTACCCAGGACCCATTTCCACGCCCGTGTGCAATCAATCAACTACATTTAATACTATTAAATGCTTACTTCTGTGAATACCTGCCATCCGTATCAATTACAATGTCCATAAAATATAACAAATATAAGTCTAAAGGAGTCACATTTAAAATTCACTAGTGAATTGATAAAAGGAACGTTAAGCAAACAATTTTAACCAAACTTTTGAATACATAAAAATTTATCATTTTTGTTCTGGAATATAAAATCAGTTTTTAATCTTGTCGAACTAAAACATACGGTTTATAGTATTTATTATGAACACGTCATACTACCACTCCGGGTTATTCGCAATTAGCTCTACTAATGATGTAGGAATGTGTAGGGTAGCATCAGCAAGGAGAGAGCGTTGGGAAACCATGTAGGAAAACCCACCTTCAGTTAATTCTTCCAGTCGGAATTGGAACCCCTAACCTGCCTGTCACTGCTAAACCAAAACAAACGAACTTGACGTTCACTCCACGTGTCCATTCATGTGTTTTTAGCACAATGCCTTACCTCTCTATCATCGGCAGTCTATCGTAGCACGAGAGTGACGCCTTAGACAATACTGCCACCGTAGCAAGTGTGGATTATTTAATAACGGAAGCTATATCAACCGGTCCTTGAAAAATGATCTAGCAAATACTAGTATTTTATACGCGCCACGCCATCACTGGTTTGTATGTCATTAAAATATGCTTGGTAATGGTAACCTCTCAAGATTCACTTCGTCACTGCCGGCCATTTACCCCTTCACCCTTTCCCTGACGTCTTTTGATGAGAAGGGTGATATGGTTAAAGCCCTTTTAACGTTTGATGCTCGTAAGGGTATAATTTTGTGCCCTGACAAACTTTAATTTTAGCACCCCCTCCTCAATAACATGATTTTTTTTTTTGTCAAAGCCTCGTCCTAGGACCTTGAAAATAAATCACAACAAGACAAAAATTAATATATTACCGAGCCCGTGGTTTTTTTCTTAATCATTGCTAATCAGATTTTTATGCTAACTGAAAAAAATAATTAAAATTAGACAACTTTATTTGTATGAATTTTTTGTGACACAGTTAGGGATTAAACGTTCTAGGTTGTCAAAATATAAAGAATAACTATTGGATTTAAGGTGAGCGCTTCGGTAAGCGAGAAAACGCAATATTTAGTTCAGATGATGCCACATTTTGTATGTATATAGACCTCGGTTTTCTCTTTCAGAAAATATAAACGTTTATGTGGGTTGCAACAGAAATGTCCACAGTTAAGCTCAATTTACTGATGTACTGTACATCAGTGAAATTAGACTGATGACAGCTGAGCAGTTGACCTCAGTGGTCTTGGGGTAAGGTGATCGCCTCAGAACCTGATGTCCGTGGGTTTAAAACCATCTGGGGTCAACGGATTTTTCCTGAGTGACAAAAATCTGTAGCATATCTTCCCTTGGAAGGGAAGTTAATCCGTCGGCCCAATGTTGATTGTGACATGTACAATAACTCTGGAAGATGTGTGAAAATACGTTTATCGGCAAAATTGGTAGGCTTTTTGCTCTCGCTCATAGAAATTATCGTGTGCTGATGTAATCAGTCGGTTCAAAAAGTGCAAGTTAAATACCACCACCCCCCCCTTAAACATGTAGTGAGAGGTCCTTAGAGCAGTCTCCCTCTTAAACATGTAGTGAGAGGTCTTTAGAGCAGTCTCCCTCTTAAACATGTATTGAGAGGTCTTTAGAGCAGTCTCCCTCCTAAACATGTAGTGAGAGGTCTTTAGAGCAGTCTCCCTCCTAAGCATCTAGTGAGAGGTCTTTATAGCAGTCTCCCTCTTAAACATGTAGTGAGAGGTCTTTATTGCAGTCTCCCTCTTAAACATGTAGTGAGAGGTCTTTAGAACAGTCTCTTTCTTAAACATGTAGTGAGAGGTCTTTAGAGCAGTCTCCCTCCTAAACATGTAGTGAGAGATCTTTAGAGCAGTTTCACTCTTAGGCAAGGAGTATGATTTGTCCTGGGTGACAGCCTTCTTTTAAAAAAATATCTTAATATAAAAATGGTCAATCTGTCTCAAACGAATTAAAGCTGGCAACTCTGTGCTCTATAAGACCTGTAATGCAATTTAAAAGTGGAACGGCTTAGAAGCACTTAATATTATTATTTTTTCTTTGCCTGGAGCCGTGTGGGAGTTGTAGCTCCAAACCCTCGATGAAATGATTACCTAGCTATGGCCTTGGAAATTGATGATTGATGACAGAGAAGAATACAGATAACGTAGCACACTCTTCTCGAACAATGCTGGGTATGTGCAATAATACAACATAGTGAAATGTAATCAATGATACCAGTAATATATATTTGTCTTTTTAGGGATCCGAGGTTCAATCCTTTGACCCGGCACAGATCTATCTGATTGCCAAACCCTTCCTTCACCTCTGACAAGACGTATATTAATCACAACTTGTGGATGTGTGGAATGTCAGGCCTTCACCGTGGTTCGGATCCCACGTTAAATTGTAGGCCTTCCATTTCATCTCACAATCACCCTACCATTACACATTAGCGTAAGTACGTATAACCCGAACGGGTATTAAGACGCGGTGCTAATAATAATAATAATAATAATAACAACGTTTGTCTTTTAAATAGTCCCTTCCTATGAAGATTGAACTGTACTTTTGATTTGTTTAGTATTTAATTCAGTTCACACCGTTTGTTTTTACTGATCTTCTGTCCTCTTGCCAAACCACCGCAAACCGGAAGTACACAGTGGTTAGCCTTGTAAGCGTGGCTACACTTTCAACTTTTTCTACTGAGGGGTTTGCTTGAGTCATTACTGTAAGTTCCCCCATTGATAACCTTCGTTTTGTAATCTGAAGGAAAAACAACTAATTACTACATCTAATAAGTAGGGCGTATGTCCTGTGATAGTTTACGTTTTGTTTATAAGGGACGTTGAACTTTAATTTCTCAATGTTTTGTTAATTTTATGTTTGTTTATGATGCGAATAGTGGATTTATTTTTCTACGTACAAGCAGATATTTTCATACATATCATGGAGGTGTATATATATATATATATATATATATCATGTAGGTATATATATATATATATATATATATTTTTTTTTTCAATTACTTTAATCAATACGTTTTAAATTTCTCCAGTTCGATAAAAGAAAGCCATTGAATAGTACATACAATTGAAACAATAAAATACTATGTTTTATAGTTGATTTTTTATACCGAGGTTCATGAAGTATTAGGAGACCCTTTTTGCCCAAGGTCAACTTTGATGGGGACGCCGGGGTTAGATTCCCATCCGGTTGACCTGAGATTGAATTATCAGCGTGGTTTGGTTCTCTATTCAAGTGCATGCATAGTTGTATTTCCATTTAGCTATCATCCTCAATCTTCACAATTAAATTAATACGTTAACTAAGCTGAATGTTAAACTTAAAGTTTAGAAAAAGAACTCAAAAGTGGTATTTAAAAAACTACATTTAAAGTTTAATGCAAAATCTAAATTGATGATGGTCATTACATTTCGTTTGCTATGAAAATATTAAAGCGAAACATTTAAGGATATTTTTTTTAGAAACATTGTGAATTTGAAAACTGTATTTCTATTTAATTTAATTAGACCGTAAAATAATATTAAAAATTATGTTCTAAGATAAAAGATCAAAATAAATAATTCCAAGCCTTTTTATTGAAGAGTTTGTACAAACACAGTGAGCTTCCTAATACTGTGTGTCGAAGTTCTATTTGAATAAAAGTTAAATTACTTACTCAAGGTAAAATGCTTCAGTAAATTTGGTTGTTTTTATGATGGTTTTCAAAAAACGCCCCTAAGAAATTTTCTTTTCCTTTGGCGACAATAACTATGGAAGTTACCTGCTTCAGTGACCGAATGGTTTAAGTCATCACTCTTATGTTAGACTGGCCTGCTGTTAACGAGTAGATTGGGTTCAAATCTCATTTGGGTTAACTGAAGGTGATTTTTCATACATAGTTTACACACTCTTCTTTCGTGTAAATGCAGGTAGATCACATCAAAAATGCTTCCGTCCTCATCCCAACCCCATTAGAATAATGATAAAATATGCGTATAGCCCAAACAGGTATTAAAACGTGGTGCCATAAAAAAACTACGGAAGTTTAACTTTTAAAACATAATTAATAATAATAATATTTAGCACCGCGTCTTACTATCCGTTCGGGTTATACGCTTTAAGTACTAATTTCTCTAATGGATTAGGAATTGGGAAGGTTGAATTAGAGGAAGTGAACCCGCATTTGCGTGGAGGGAGAGTGGAAAACAATTTAGGAAAAACCACCCGCAGTTCACCCGACCGAGATTCGAACCTCGATCTCCCCGCCCTAAGCAGTAGAGCTCAAAACGACAAGCGCGTAAGCCAACTACGCCACCGAGGCGGGTTTAAAACATAATTAATTGCGTGTATAGACTGCATAAGTATACAATATAAAATTATGTTTAACTATACAGTTATAAATATAATTACAACATATTAATATATAATTATTTATTACACAAATATATGTTTTATAAAATTAATAAATTGGGTAAATTATATTTTAAATGTTTTAAATATATTTTTAATTGTATAGTTAAAAATATTGTTAAATATATTTTTATTTAAAATATATCTTACCTAATTTGATAATTTCATAAAATATATTTTTGTAAAGTAAATAATTGCATATTAGTTTATTTTACTTATAATTATAATTTTAATTTTAATTTTAAATTGTATAGCCTACTTATGCAGTTTATGCATGTAATTAGCTATTTTTTCTTTCTCGCTAACTTACAGCTAGAGAAAGTATTGTGATCGTCAAAAAAATCGAACTCAAGATTTTGATGAATCTTGACGTTTCATGACCCTCCGAATCAAAAAAGGTGGTTTTTGACTTTTCGTTTGTTTGTCTGTACCTCCACCTAGAGCCTAAACTATTTTACCGATCGGGCTAAAACTTGGTATCTAGCGTTTTCATAGTGTTGCACCGAGGGGTTTTTGGAATTGAATATCTAACCCTAAAATTAAGGGGCAAAAAGAGAAAAAGTTGATTTTCTCAAAATTGGCTCTAACGATTTTGATTAAATTTCATTTCTAAACATTTATAAATATTCCAAACAAAATGAGTTCGCTCAATATTTCGGCAAAATGACTTTAAGGGCTCCGGTCTGATGCGTAAATTAGCTTTTTTTATATAATATCTCTTAAACTATTTGAGATATGAAATTACTTATCTTCACAAATATAATACAAATATTTTATAAGAAGCATATTTTTATAAAACCAATAACTTTCAAGCAATACGTAAATATATATATATATATATATATATATATATATATCTTTTAACTTTTCGAACACAAAAGGTAAAAGTATTGCGACCACAAAAAAAATCTAACCTGAAATTTTGATGTATGTCAACGTCTCAAGACCCCCCAAACCCTAAAAAGTGGTCTTTGCAATAACGTCTGCCTGTGTGTCTGTTTAAACTTAAAATTAAGAGTAGTTTAAGAAAGGGCGAGAAAAGAAAAAATCGGTTTTCTCAAAATCGACTCTAGCGATTTTGATTAATATTCGTATCTAGGTGTTTATTAAGATTATAATAAAATGGATTTTTTCATTTTACCATGAAAATAACTTTTAGCGTACTTTACAGAAGCAGAAACTTCTGTATCTCCGCAACTATTTGAGATACTAAATAACTTATCATAGCAAAATTGTAGTACTATTAAAAATGAAATACTTTTATATGAAATATATTTTTATAAATCCAACAGTTTTTGATATATTGGCAAATATATTAATACAATTTTGTGAGCTTTAGTTGTAAAGAAATACTACTTAAGTTTTAACGCAATAATTCTCCAATACCATAGAGAAATTAAATATAAGTAAGATTTTAAAAGTTTATGTTGTTTTTCCTTAAACCTCTTATGAGAAATGTTTGTACAACAATGATCTATATCCATTTTAGACTCAGTAGCCAATATTTACATTTTTTATTGGTTAAAATTTATAAATGCGATGGCATGAAGATTTGCAACACCTAATAAAATGTCGAAAATTTTAAACGGAAATTGAAATTTTAATACGAAGTGTTGACCCTTGTGGACCCAACATTGATCTATTTTATCGGTCCAAACATACAAATGAGGACATTAATTCTTTAAAAACAAAATTATAAAATTTAAAACCGGGACTAGAAAAAAATGTTTTACATAAGTATTGTGCAATTTATGATTGGGTTTGCTAGTGTAAATTATTTCGTTTCACACATATTACGACTTTTAAGTAAATATCTCCATTTTCAAACAATAGAGCGAGAAAGTCCGTGCGGAGTTCCGTACCATTTATTTTAAAAGTGTGTGTGTACATGTATATATAGGCCTATATTTATCCATATCTTTCTTTCTGTATATTCTATATAGTATAATATATATCATTGTATTTAATATAATATATCATTGTATTTAATATAATATATTATTTATTATAATATATGTATTATATATAATATAAAGAAAGAGAGATATGGAAGGAGAAAATAAAACTTTCAAGATATATTTTTTCAAAGTCTTAACTATCAAATGTATTTATGTTGAAAAAAAACCTATGCATATTAAAGTTTAACGTGTTTTTTTAATGTGTGTACATAAAGCAAAGAAAAGTGATGCGTCAGCAGACTGAGCTAATATAAACACATTGTAACTCTTCTAGCCAGTGATATTAAAACGTTAGTTCTTACACAAGCCACCAGTATATATTTCCAGGTGTCTGGCGAACGTCCCGAACCACACAAGATTGCTTGTTTCCTATATATCTGACAAACGAAGGAAGTTGATCGTCTCCCGCGCTCTTCCCACAACAAGAGGAAGGTCGCCCGGGTTGTTGGAAAGGCTACTCATGCATCGGGGGTCACTCGAGACCTTTCAGTGTTGGCGTAGTAGCTGTCCAGCGCAGAGAGTTCCTCGCTAATGCTAGAGTTGTAGTCACCGCAAGAATTAGAACCGCGACGTGATAGACGAACCTTGTTTTATCATCAGATAATTCAGTCGACGGATAGTAAACAGACTCTTGTTCGTACCGTATATCTGTAGATAATAAATAGTTGAAATAGATAAATACAAGGGCTGTCAGTTCCCTTATTTTATTGGAAAAGTGAAAATAATACTCCATATTTTGGTAAGTCATTTCGTTTTGATACAATTAATTTGTGTCGATCATTGTTTAAGATGGTTTGAAAGGTAGCACGAGTTAAAGCCAGTATTTTTGCGATTTTTGCACAAATAAAATTGGTTAAATTAATAAAATAATACTTCAGTGGACGTTTTAAGGTTTTTTCTAGTTCTTTTAGCACCACGTCTTACTACCTGTTCGGGTTATATACTTATGTACTAATTACTCTAATGGCTTTAGGGATTAGGAAGGTTATATTTAAAGGAAATGTACCCGCATTGAAAGATAATGGAAAATAATTTTGGAAAAACTATCCTAAGTACACCCGACAGAGATTCGAACCTCGATCACCCCATAGTCGGCAGTCTAGTCTAATATGAGAGTAGCGCGTTATGCCACTGAAACGGGTTAGTTTAGTTTTCTTCTTGTATTAATCTCAGCAGCTTTTTGAATAATTGACATGATTTTGATGATAACTTTTTTACATGCATATTTAAACTAAACTATTTTTTTTAGCCACCATGGCAATATATAAATGTATTTTTTCTTCTTCAACAACTGTGACGACTCAAATTTCTTTTCCGCCACACCTTAAAATCGATTGTCATCGGCGAATTTTCACTCAAAGTCTTTCTTGTTCAGTGGACAAAACCAGCGTTTACTGTTTTGATATTACTCATTGTTATCATGTTTGAGGAAGCAGGTGAGTCCCATGTGGTTCTGGCTCCATTAACGGTCCACGACTTTTATCTCTCTCTTTTTTTTTATCGCTGCGTCTTACTACCTGTTCTTATTTCTTGATACTACTCTGAAACAAATAAAAATAACAGGGTACCTTCTAAATTGCGACCAAATATATATCCTGGTCGTAGTAGAGCGTTTTAAGGTGTTGTTTATCTTAAGGAGCTGACCAACAACATCTGAGATTCTGATTCGAATCTTTACGACTAAGATAGATTCTACAGTTAGATTATACAGTCTAATTATCATAGAAAGTACTTTAAGGGGGGAAAAAATTCAGTCAAAATTGATTTTTAAAAATTTAGCACTGCGTCTTATTAACCATTCGGGTTATACGCTTATCTACTAATTATACTGATGGATTAAGGATAAGGACGGTTTAATTTAGAGAAAATATACCCGTATTTGTGAAACTATTTAGGGAAAACAACCCTCAATACACCCAACCGAGATTTGAATCCTGATATTCCCATCATTGGAAATCTTGAATGTTGCGAGAGTAGAGCCTTAGACCATGCGGCCACCGAAGCGGGCTACTTTTATTAATGTTAATATATAGGTATGGATACTATCTAACAAATGTTACAGCTAAAAATCAAATGACTTGATGTATGAATACATGAAAGTAGATATAATAATTTTCCCAGCGTGCATAAAAGGTTCTTCCTACGAAAATTGGACTGTATACTCTGTCTAGTACAAAATCAGGTACAGAGCTAGTGGTTCGGAGTTCACAAAAAAAATGCAATCGTAGCTATTCAATGGCGATAAATCTTCTGCAAGTATGTCGGCTTGATTCGAAACCCGCTCTCGCTTGCCATGCTTACTGATTACTGTAATTTAACTTACCCCCCTCTCAAATTAAGCTACAATTAACTTAAGTTTTGAAAAAACAGCTAAATATATTATTTTATCTGATGAAAGCGAAGCCGGCTTTAGATAAATATAAACTTGTGCCATGTCGTTGAGTCTTGCCAAGGTAAGCAGAGCTTGTTTAAACTGTACCTTTGATATGTTCTCTCTTACCAAACCCTTCCTTCACCTCTGAAAAGACATCTTGTGAATGTGGGGAATACTAGGCCTCCACCGTGGTTCGGACTCCACGTTAAGCTGTAGGTCCTCTATTTCATATCACAATCACCCTACCATTACACATTAGCGTAAGTGCGTACAACCCGAACGGGTAGTAAGACGCGGTGCTAATAATAATAATGATATGTTCACTCACACTCTGACCCCATTTATTCAATCCTACATCGGCTCTGCTCTACATACCTCACATTGGGGTGTATTTTTAGGTTTTATCTGATCGACGAGTGTCTTTCTGAGTGATAATAACGTGTCAGATAGGATGGCTAACCGTCCCATATTGGGGACAGTACCGGAATTTAACTCATTGTCCTGTTTTAGGGGTGAAACCTACTCGGGACACAAAATGTCCCGTAAATCAAGATATATATTTCTGCACCGCTCTACGCCAATATAGGCTTACACTGCACAACTAGCCATAAGTTTGTATAGATAGTTTTAAATAAACATGATATAATTATAAGTAATGTCTTTACAGACGTTATTATTTACATTTACTCTGTCCGCATCCTTGCTGCCAATCTAATTTTACGCTCTTGTTGATTTAGTGCTCTGTCCTATTCTTCTAAATTCTAATCTATCCGTTCCACCACACACTTTATTCGACAGCACCGAAGATTTAAAATTAAAAAATTACAAATGTCATGCAAAAGTTTATCGCAGTCTTGCTACAGCAGCCATTTTAAACCGTTTTCAACTCACGTTACACTGAAAAAGGGAACTAAAGCTCTTACCTGCTGGTGACCTGGCGGTCTAGGGGTAAGGTGTCAAACTTCTATGCTGGCGGGCGGGGTTCAATCGTTGGTCCCGGCAAAGATTTATCTGATTACCAAACCCTTCCTTCACCTCTGACAAGACATCTTGTGAATGTGAGGAATGCCATGCCTCCACCGTGGTTCGGATTCCACGTTAAACTGTAGGTCCTCCATTTTAATCTCACAATCACCCTACCATTACACATTAGCGTAAGTGCGTATAACCCGAACGGGTAGTAAGACGCGGTGCTAATAATAATAATAATAATAATAATAATAATAATAGTAATAATACTCTTACCTGCTTCAGTGACTGGATGTTCTAAGGCGTCATTCTTGTGTTAGGCTGACTAACCTGCTGAATAAGGGGAGATCGGGATTATTATTATTAGCACCGCGTCTTACTACCCGTTCGGGTTATACGCACTTACGCTAATGTGTTATGGTAGGGTGAATGTGAGATGAAATGGAGGACCTACAGCTTAAGGTGGAATCCGAACCTACGGTGGAGGCCTAGCATTCCCCACATTCACAAGATGTCTTGTCAGAGGTGAAGGAAGGGTTTGGTAATCAGATAAATCTATGCCGTAGAGATCGGGATTAAAATCCCTGTTGGGTCTACTGAGGGTGGTTGATAAAAAAAATAACAAACAAACTTGAAGCTCCTGGGAGAAGATATGATTGTCTTACCTTTCGTAACAAATAAAAAAGGTTGATTTTTTTTTACAAAAATAAATAAATTATAGCTTCAATAAGCCTATACATAAAATTAAACACTAAAAGTATCTACTGAAAGCAATATTTTAATTAATATGTTCAAAAATATGTTGTTGTTTTTTCTCAATAAAAGCTGTGAAAATACAGACCATAGCTCGTTTCCCTTACCCATCTCATCATAACCTCGTAAAAAAGGTATAGTCTTAAAATCAAGATTTGATTTATAGTGCTATTAAACTTGACATAAACATTAGTCTCACTATCAAGATTGAAAAACAAAACATGTATTTTATCCTTGACAGTGTGAAGCAGGCAAAGTGGGCATCATGAAGATTCTTTTGCCACCGAATGCAGAGCAACAAAAGAACATGAATTACGAATTAGACCCAAATCCTCCGACGCTGCAAAGAGATCTTCAGGCCATCAGAGAATGGTTGGACAAACAACCCCATCTGCCGCATCATATAGGTAAGATTACCAGTAGAGGTATAGTCAGGACACTATAGGTATAGATTGCCAGTAGAGATATAGTCAGGACACTATAGGTAAGATTGCCAGTAGAGATATAGTCAGGACATTATAGGTAAGATTACCAGAAGAAATATAGTCAGGACATTATAGGTAAGATTGCCAGTAGAGATATAGTCAGGACACTATAGGTAAGATTGCCATTAGAGATATAGTCAGGATACTATAGGTAAGATTGCCAGTAGAGATATAGTCAGGACATTATAGGTAAGATTGCCAGTAGAGATATAGTCAGGACACTATAGGTAAGATTGCCAGTAGAGATATAGTCAGGACACTATAGGTAAGATTGCCAGTAGAGATATAGTCAGGACACTATAGGTAAGATTGCCAGTAGAGATATAGTCAGGACACTATAGGTAAGATTGCCAGTAGAGATATAGTCAGGACACTAAAGGTAAGATTGCCAGTAGAGATATAGTCAGGACATTATAGGTAAGATTGCCAGTAGAGATATAGTCAGGACACTATAGGTAAGACTGCCAGTAGAGATATAGTCGGGACATTATAGGTAAGATTACCAGTAGTGAGATAGTCAGGACATTATAGGTAAGATTGCCAGTAGAAATATAGTCAGGACATTATAGGTAGGATTGCCAGAAGAGATATAGTCAGGACATTATCTGTAAGATTGCCAGTAGAGATATAGTCAGGACATTATAGGTAGGATTGCCAGAAGAGATATAGTCAGGACATTATAGGTAAGATTTCCAGGAGAGATATAGTCAGGACACTATAGGTAAGATTACCAGTAGAGATATAGTCAGGACACTATAGGTACGATTGCCAGTAGAGATATAGTCAGGACATTATCTGTAAGATTGCCAGTAGAGATATAGTCAGGACATTATAGGTAAGATTGCCAGTAGAGATATAGTCAAGACACTATAGGTAAGATTGCCAGAAGAGTATTCACTATTCAGGCTATCAACGAATGATGTATTACCTGAATCCAAAGTAATTATTGACACACCATTTAAATAAGATCACTCAGCTGTAAATTATGTTTCTTACTTATTATAGAAGGTCTATAGGGCATCCATGGTTGGAAGGGTTGTATCCGGCAGCTAGAAGAAAGTCTTTATTGCAAACATGACTGAAAGTCACTAATGTCAACCGATTTATAAATCATTTCTATTTACTTATTAATACTATATTATTAATAAAAAGTGTTATAAACGAGCCTAATAATAATGCCTTAAGTATTACTGTGTGAATGACGTTTTCGTAAATTAATTAAATAACAAGATATATTAATAAAACTATTACGCCCTATGTTATTTTTGTTTTGCGGTTGTGGCAACAAGAGATATTATAATACTTGAAATAATTAACTAAATATTATTATATTATGTTCACACTTGTATATTTTTATAACTGGCCATAAAAGCAAATACATGTTTATATAAATTAGAAAGAGAGCCATAAAAAATATTAGTTTAAAATGAAATGTTTTTATTTTGTAAACATCGTAAGAACACAACCGCCTTGACGGTTTGTATGACGTCATCAACCACCCTTGTTTCGGTTGGTTCGCCATCTTGATTTCAGTAGATCACGCCGCATTTTAGAAGCTTTTGTTTGAAAAGCATTATTTAAGTGAAACATAAACGTAGCTTCCACAAAAAAAAAAACCAAACTGATATTTTTATAATTTTGTGTTTCAATAGTGTAAAAATTGTTAGTAAATAAATTAGAAACAAATTGTTGGTGTGAATGTTCTGACTGGCAAAAGTAACAACAAATCAACATTAGGTCTTGCACATCAAATGGTTTGGCGAATGGATGTATGGTAACTTTTCTTAGCCGTCAGATACCAACGCTGTGGATGCCCTTTACAAAATAGAATGAGTATTGTATTGTATTTTCAGTGCTACGCGTCTCATTAAGCGTTAAACCTATTTCTGAAGGGTAACATCATAATAAAGTAATACATAAATTTTACTTTTTTTTAATTTGAAACGTCTCCAAACACAAGAGATAGAGTTGAAGGCGAACCACTTCCATTTGAGTCGTAAATAAATAAATACTTGTGTATCTTTGCAGCGATTGCTACATATTATTGTGCAAGAATGTATTTAAACCCCGTTTCTTCCAGCTCTTTCTTTATCTATTTGTTGTGACATCCAACTTAAGTTAGAAGTGAGTTATTATTATTTTTAACCCAAGAGATATTTACCGATATTTAATCGTACACAGTTAACCTCCTTTGGTCTTGGGGTAAAGTTCTCACCTCAGGACCTAATGCTCATGGGCTCACTTCAAATCCAACCGAGGTAAAAAAGAATTTCTCTTGAGCGATAAAAATCCGTAGCACAACTTCTTTCGGAGGGAAAGTGCAGCCGTCCGTCCCACGCCAACAGCCGCGCGTGTAAGTACACTGAAAGATAAAATTGATATGCCCTTTAGCGCTCGCTTATAGAATTTCAGCACCAACCAACCGAATTTTTAGGTTTATGCCCAGCTACAGGTGGGCAGAAGTCACGTCAAAACAACCTTCAAATTGCTGACTTAAGAAGAAGGAGAATCATACAATAATCAGGGTTACCATGGTGATGTAAACAAAAAATTATTATACAGGAAAACTACTGCGCACACAGCATAAACGTTGAAGATTCGCTAGGGAAATCTAATTTTCGTTGTAAACTACCTTTTTTTGTCGATTTCCTAGACCCCTTGGACCTTAAAATTAATGTTTGTTTGTCAAAATAGGTCTTGCCAATTTCTTGCAATTTCAATTACCGTAAATGGTCTTATAAAACTATATATATATATATATTAAATGGTTTTATAAACCTATATATATATATATAGTAAATGGTATTATAAAACCGCATATATACATATATATGTATATATGCAGTTTTATAATACCATTTACTATATATAAATAGGTTTATAAAACCATTTACTATATATATATATATATATATATAGTAAATATATATAGTAAATGGTCTTATAAAACTATAAATATATAGTAAATGGTCTTATAAAACTCTAAGACCATTAACGGCAGAAGCGTTTGTTGAGCTGACCACCAAATTTGACACTATATTCACCAACAGACGGAGGCCTATCGGTCGGTATGGCTCGATTGTGGGCTTACTGCATGGGGTTTAATTTAATGCTCTCATAAATGGTCACACGGTGTGGGGCATCAGGCTTGGAATAAAAGACTGAGTTTCAAGAGACGTGGAGGTTGAGGTCACCCATATCGGTGGTTGCATTGTTTAATGCGTCACTATCGTGTAGCACTGGATTTTTTAAATTCATTTGATATATTTAACTGTGCACTTTCTGACCTGATTACATCTATCAGCACATAACTTATAAACTAAGTTAAATCTAGAACAGACACAACATCCAGCCCCCCGGTCGTTAATTCATCACTGTGAAAGGTTAAACCCGCATTTCATCAATTATACATTTTCGGCCATGTCAGGAATCGAACCCGGGACCCCTAGCTCAGTAGAAAGACATGTTACTGACTGAGTTAAGGTGTCGGACATGGTCTGGATTACCGATTACGGGGATATCGAGGTTCGAATCCCAGTCGAGTGTACTGAGGATGGTTATTCTTAAATGGTTTTCCACTCTTCCTTCGCACAAAATGGTGTACATTTACTCTAAAATTATACCTTTCTCATTATTATCCTATTACCGTACGCGTCTGACCCGATCGGTTAGTAAGACGTGGAGGGGAAAAAAAGGTTTATTGACCTAATATCGAGCGGGTAATGTGGTTGCACTAGAAAGAACGTCGTAAGACGAACCTTCTAGAGAGTACAGAATCCACTACACTATAGAGTAGTCGAAATTTGAAAATATACCTATATAGAGGGTCAATCTCACACACATCAAAATCAGAATCGTCTCTTAAATTTGCCAGGTGCACATCACATGGCTGTGCGTGTGAATACATAAATTCGATAATCGATCAGATGAAATTGTTTCTATGGCAAACCGGCTATATATAAATTTTTTCGCAACCACTCTGATCAGACCTTAGACGGAGGAAAGTCGTGGCAAGAACAGTCTGGTGAGGGAAGCGGGGTCAAGGGACAGACGGACGCGAGCTTAGGTAATTATTTTTGTAGTTTATGTAACAAAAAAAACTTTTTAATCAAATAAAATATATTAAACCCTTCCTTCACCTCTGACAATACATCTTGTGAATGTGAGGAATGCCAGACCTCCACCGTGGCTCGTATTCCACGTTAAACTGTAGGTCCTTCATTTCATCTCACAATCACCCTACCATTACACATTAGCGTAAGTGCGTATAACCTGAACGGGTAGTAAGACGTGGTGCTAATAGTAATAATAATAATAATAATAATAATAATAATAAAATATTAATTTAATAGAAAATAATTTAATTTAATTTTATAAATAATAATAATAGTATCAACAGTTCTTAAATATTTGTAATGGGCATCAGTGAAGTTTGTGCATGCATTTTTTAAATATTAATCAATAATGTTTATGTTCAAATTCCACCATTCTCATTATAAATATTCAAGAACTGTTAATATTATTTTATCGCCATAATAATCATCATCAACAACTGTTTCCAGCCTGTGGCTGGGGGAGTTGAGTAAAATACCTCCATCTTCCTCTATCCTTACACCATTATTCCTACTTTATGTGCTTCCATTCTTTTCCTCTCACTTGCACACTTTCTGCTATCTGCTTCTCCCATATCTTTCTCAGCCTCCCTTGTGGTCTTTTTCCTATTACAATGGTATTAGAGCCTTATCTACTGAAGAAAAGTTTAGTTAATTTTTGCCAAACTCGCAGTTCTTTTAAGAAATGGGGCATTCCGTCGTTGGTAAAAGATTAACTCAGGCTTTGTATGTCTCTGTCTCACAGACGACGCCCGATTGGAGAGGTTTCTATACGGCTGCAAGTTCAGTTTGGAGCGCACCAAGACGCTCTTGGACGCCTACTACACGGTCCGCGCCGGCGTCCCAGAGTTCTTCCAGGACAGAGATCCTCGGAGGCCCGACATACAGAAGTGCTGCAAAGATATGTGAGTACCCACCTCTTTACATTGGTCACTGGTCACTTTAAACGTAGTACAGCTTCTTTTACTGAACATTATCATCTCCGAGGGAATTGTGTGGTTACTAATGGGAAACAGCGTTGTCATTCTCTTGTTTTAATGTGGTCAATCTTCCCTTAGATATAATACCAATTTTACAACGCTGGTTTTTCGATGCTTCAAGTACACAGGAGTAGAAATTATCCAGCCCGGTTTCCGGTGTTAAGAAGTGCGTTTTAAAATAAACAAACCAGTACATATCCACTAGTAATTAATAAATAATATCGATCGCAAACGCCTTACAACTGTTATATTGGTGGCAACAAAGCATAACAGAACATACTTTAAACCCGGATTTCGTATTATCCTGTTTTTCGCTATCCGGCCCGGAATACCGCCACTTTAGGCCGGATAATCGCAACTCTTGTGTAGTTCCTTCTCATCCCAGAACACTACCTTCAGACTTAACTGAGAGCGAGGATATTTGTCAACATTTAACTGAGATAGAAAATTAAGATAAAGCTTTCCTCCATAAGACCTGCAGCTACCTCACAGATGGTATTCTGTGTAGTTACAATTTAAAATCATCGTACAGACGAATAGTTACAAAGTGGGGTATGCTTGTAATTATTTTCTTTTGTCCCGACTGACACAGATCATGACGGTTTACCTATTTAAGGGCTGCTGTGTCCAAAAATTTTCAGTACTTTTTTNTTTTTTTTTTTTTTTTTTTTGCGGCAGAGCTAGACTTGATCTCAGATGATTCCCCTCTCGATCCCCCCACCCCGAGATGAGTCTGAGTCTTCTTCTTTGTTGTTTTAATGTATTCATGGGACGAAACAACAGAAGTAACCTTGAATTGTAAAGTACCCAGGTATTCGATGCATTTTAAAGATACAAGACATTACCTCTTTGTGGTAATGACCTCAAGAGAAAATTAAATTTTATTTTAAAGATAGGGAGACGTGGCAAGGCTGTACACATCCCTTGAACATTTTCGGAACGATTCTAATTTGATTTCCGGTTATATATATATATATATATATATATATCTTTCATCTGAGCCCCATCACTCGTAGCCCAGTAGTAAAAAAAATTATCCAGTACTAATGTAACGTTACCCAGGGGACGTCCGAATGTGTCCATCGTATATCTTTTCCGTGGAGGCACTTTCCATGTCCTGATGCGATGATGGTGATAGTGAGTATGAGGGTGTGGAACCGGTAGAAACACTTAAACCCAACTAACCAAACCCTGGTGACCATTGGGGTAATTCCCCTATCGGGAAAAATATCTAAGACACAAGTCGGTGATCGAACCCGAGGTACCTAGACTTATATCAAGGTGCACCGACCACTTCACCATGGGACTGGTACTTCAACCCGATGTAATGATGTGATGATAGTTATGATGATTATGTGGTGCAAGTAGAAGTCTTGCACCCAAATTAAGCTTAATTAACCAGAATATGTTGACTAGATGAACAATTCCCCTTCCGGAAAAATACCCAAAGTATCAGCCTGGATTTGGACCTGGGACCCCTAGGCTTGCTTCTTATCTTTACAGATGCAGCTTGCCACGACAACGCCAGAAAATAAGCCAGTCTTCCTTTGTAAGCAAGCTTAGAAAAATATAAATGTTACGGTGCACCGCACGGACTATACCACTCTTTTGTCTAAATTACACCTATAATAAACGAAATTATGAACACTTTTTATAGAAACATCTTATTCATACTGGGAATTTTCAATATTCAACATCCCGTCTACCAAGTTCTATTGAAAATTTAAATTCGACCATGCCCGTGGTTTGGAAAATTTTGATTATTTTTAATTTTTTTATTATTATTATTTAGCACCGCGTCTTACTACCCGTTCGGGTTATATTCATAAGTACTAATTACACTAATGGATTGGGTATTGGTAAGGTTGAATTTAGAGGCAGTGAACCCGCATTTGCGTGGAGGGAGACTGGAAAACCATTTAAGAAACCACCCCTCCCCCCCAGTTCACCCGACCGAGATTCGAGCCTTGATCTCCCAGTCCTTGGCAGTCGAGTTCAACACGACTAGCGCGTTAGCCAACTACACCATCAAGGTCGGTGATTAGTTTTAATATTATTTCAAATAAAATATGTTTAGTTTTAAGATTTCTACTACTTTTCCCTGATAAATTTTTTCGTATCTCTAAGCGTTACAGAGAAATGATCAAAATTGGAAATTTCTGTTTATATTAAGACCCTCAAAGTCGTTTCCTTGGGGAAATGAGAACTTCCATTTTGTTTATAATGTTAAACGGGGCCTAGATACGAATTTTAACTAAAATTGTTAAAGCCGATTATGGGGAAAGTCAATTTTTTCCCTTTTAGACCTTAAGTAAGCCAGCCTTCATTTTAGGGTTGGATAGAATATTCCCAAAACCCCACAGAGGAACGTTTTAAAAACCCTAGCTACCAAATTTTAGCCTAATCGTTAAATTGGTTTCTGCTCTAGTCCCAGTAAATAACGAAAAGACAGCATTGCAAAAAACACTTTTTCAGTCACATGCAGTTATTATTATTAGCACCACGTCTTACTACCCGTTCGGGTTATACGCACTTACGCTAATGTGTAATGGTAGGGAGATTGTGAGATGAAATGAAGGACCTACAGTTTAACGTGGAATCCAAACCACGGAGGAGGCCTGGCATTCCACACATTCACCAGATGTCTTGTCAGAGGTGAAGGAAGGGTTTGGTAATCAGATAAATCTTTGCCGCGACCGAGGATTGAACCCCGGCCGCCAGCACAGAAGTCTGACACCTTACCCCTAGACCGCCAGGTCACCGCTCATGCAGTTATGAAACGTTCACATCCAACAAAATCTAAAATTTAATTTTTTTATAATTACAATACCTCCTCTATCAGAGGGGTCGCGAGAAGGTAATAAAAATAATCTGAACCCAACACAGACAGATGCATTGAAAATGGTTCTTACCCTCCTCAGTGGCTGCATGGTCTAAGGCATTACTCTCTCATTTGACTAGACTGCCGATGATGGGGAGATCAGGGTTCGAATCTCGGTCAGATGTACTGAGGGTGTTCTTTCCCCCTAAAAGGTTTTCCACCCTACCTCCACACTATTGTGGGTACACTTTCTATAAATATAACCTATAACCTTCCTCATCCATAAAAACACTAGCGTAATCAGTACATAAGCGTATAGTCCGAATGTGCAGTATGAAGCAGTTATAAAAAAAAGCTTGAAATTTATCTAATTATAGCTTTAGTTAGCAAAAAAAAAAGTAATAGTTTATTTGTTTGTTCACTGTTTGACATTAAGCGATTAAATAAACTAAAGCACTCAAATAATATACCCGCCACTTGTATCAAGACCGTGTTTTAGTCATTCCTACACTGAGATTACATTTTTTTAGTTGAGAGCTGGTGGACTTTTAGTAATTTAAAATTAATGTTAATGATTTGATTTCATATTCTACATATTATAAATTACATTATTAGACAATACACGTTCCGTTCATTGAGGGTTATTTAAAATTTATAAATCGGTTAGCCCAAAAATCTTCTTAATTTTTCAGCACGCTTGTAAAGAAGTACAATTGTTGACTCTTAAGTATATGTTCAGACATTAAAATAATAATTGTTGTGCTATTTGTGAGAACTAGAGGTATACAATTATTTGTATTGACCTTTCGTTAATTCGATATGATAAGCATATTCCAGTGGTACTTTTTTAGATAAAATGTTATTAGACGAGAAAGAAATAGCAGACTAAATACTAGCCAAGGCTTCAGTGATATCCGGCGAGGTTAATCTAATAATGACCTTGCTATGCCAACACCTATTTGCCGCCTTCCTTCTATAATTAATATACGTTCTAACGAGCTTAGTAGTGTGAAATTATTACATTAGTAAAAAAAAGATGAGGGGAGCGAATCAATAAGTGGTCAAACAAAGGTCAATTTCCTGATGAAAAAAAGGGGAATTTCCTGTTTTCAGGTTAAGATAAGGGGATTTTAATTACCCCTCCCCCTAAAAAAATGCAAATCCCGGATATATATATGTTTTGTTTCACTTCTTTGAGACCTATTGGAAAGATGAAGTAATGGGATCGTAAAAAAGAATCAACTTGAGATTTTGATGGTTGTTGGCATTTAATGACCTACCTGAATACGATTTTTACAAATGTCATCTGTTACTCGGACTAGTACCGAAAATCATTTTAAAGATTGGGCTAAAACTTGGTATTTAGGGTTTTCATAGGGTTCCCTTGGAGGATATTTGGAATTATCTTTTTTCTATCCAACTCTAAAAAATTAAGGGTAGTTTACTTAATGTCGGAAAGAGAGAGAGATCGATTTTATCAAAATCAGCTCTTATGATTTTGATTAATAATTCATAACCGTATCTAGCACTATTTTACATTAAAAAATAAAATGGCACATTTCATTTTCTCGTGAAAATTACTTTTAAACTGTTAAGGTAGGTGGATACTTCTAAATCTGATATTATCTTCTAAACTCTTTGAAATAAGACTCTTAGAGATAAAAAAAAACTTTTGTTCAAAAGAATATTTTACGAAATCGATGTTTTCCGAGCTATAAGCAAATATATAAAAAAAATTAATAGAGCGTTTGAAAATGGAAAGTTTAAAGTGCATAGAACAAATAAAAAATTTATGCAACAGTGTATATTATTGTATGTATGCTCTTTGGTGAAATGTGATGTTCTTTTTTTTTCTCGTTATGTTTCCATACCAATATTTATAAATTGGTTTCACCTATCTTAAAATTTATTTTAAACATAAATTGCTTTGTAAATTGATAAAAGTATATATGATAGTTAGTAATTACTCTAATAAGGTAGGGATGTGGAAGGAAGCATTTTGAAGGTAATCTACTCTTATTTGTGTGGAAGAAGAGTGGGAAACCATTTAATAAAATAATACCCTGTGTAGACCCGACCGGGATTCTAACCTTGATCTCCCCGTCATCAGCATGCCAATTTAACACGAGAGTGATGTCTTACAAGGCCGTAGTCGGGGAGGGAGGATGCTTGGGGGTTTAAACCCGAAATTTTATGAGCAAAATATATATAGATTTATTTATGGCTCAAACAATATCAAAATTAGGCTACAAGTACAAACCAAGGGGCTGTGCTAACAGGGGGGAAAACGTTAACTTTTAGGGGTGTTTAATATTTAGAATTTTTCCTAACCTTCGGCAATTAGAGGATTATGTTACCATAGAAAAAACACTTCGGATAGCTTCTAGAGCTGTTTAATATTTAGAATTGTTCCTCTCCTCCGACAATTGGGGAATAGGCCCAATAACATCCCCCCCCCCTTGAAATTATTGCCTGGCTACGGCCTTGATGCCTTAGACCAGGGGTCTCCTAAATTCGGCCCACGGGCCACATCTGGCCTACCTCAAGATTTTATCAAAATCAAATTAATTGTTCCCTTCGTTTTTCTTCACCACGCAGTATATTTGACTTGTTGCTGTCGGAATTGCAAACCTTCATTTTCAGTCACACGTGCCATATAAATAAATTATTCAAATTGTGGTTTAAGAAACAGCTAGTGTCACTCCCAATACCTTTAACAGAAAGGTTTGTGATGATTTTTAGGTAGTTCCAAGTCTTCCGGCAGAGGTCTAAAAAAGTAAAACCATGAAAGATGTTTCATAATTCTAAAAATAAGTATTAAATTGACTATTTATTATAAATATAAATTATTACATATAAATTGATTAATTTCTCACAGAGAAGAATCAACCCCAATTACTTTTATCAACCACTGGTTGGCTTCGGAAAGTAGCTTTTTTTTTTCAGACATGGCCGGCCAAATGAATCAATTGAATCTAAAGTTGCAAGCTAAAACAAATTTGATTTGTGATCCATTAGTGCATGTGAGGGCATTCAGGGCAAAAATAATGCTACTTGAAAAACAGGTGAACGATACTTTGGCACGTGAAAATGTGTAAAATATATTATGTGGCCCCCGTACCAAAATGTTTGGAGGACCCTGTCTTAGACCGTTCGGTCAGTGAATTGGGTATTCTTACCTTGACTTACTACACTATGACCCTATCTTATAGGCTATACCATAGTGAAAATATGGAAGGTAGGCTTGTTACTTTGTAAGATAAACAAAGGGTACCTCCTAGCTACCAGGTTTATAAGCGAATTGATCCATTTTTGGGTTAAGGGGCGAGAAAGTCTGTGCGACAGTAACATTTATTTTGATATCGAGTGGTTGAATGAATTTGACAACAGATCGTCTCTAAATAAAACATGACTCTAGGCTGTATTGTCTACCATTTTAAAGGGCAACTACAGTTCAACTTTTAATGGAAGAGTATTTTAGAAAATGCAAATCTTTTTATTTCGCCCAAAATTGATCATTTTTCTATATTATTGGTTTTATTTAATAGGTGCTGATAATATCTATCAAAAGTGACAGCTTCATATCACATAACTTGACGTAAGAATACAGGAAAATATTGATTCAATATTTTTTTTTAATCTTTCAGATAAGGTTTTTCTTAAGAAAATTGAACTACATTAACTACTGGCTCTCAACAGATATTTTAGAATGGCTTTCCCTTTAAAATTTCAAGATAATAAAAGTTTCTTTATTTTACTGCGTCTGCGCTAAAAAATAAAAAAAACAGTTGGACTTATCGTGCAGAAAGTATCTTCAAAAATAGAACAAAACTCGTTTTCAAGCAGCCGAGTTGATGTCACGCCCGGTTTGAGCTTGCCAATGAGAATAATTATATGGCAGGGCCAAGTTGAAGGATCTTGTTACATCGTACTAAACGGCATGACTTCACACTCAAACGAGTCCGGTTAAGTTGTTCTCGCTCCTAAATAATCTTGGCTATCAACCGAACGACCTCGAGGTATTTGGTCAGAGCCACCTGGTTATTGACCTAGAGGTCCCCAGGTTTGATTCCCGGCTGGTATCGAGGAATTATTCTCGAAAGGGGATTATACCCCAACGGTCATCAGGTTAAAGCGTTTCCATTGGTTCCACACCTTCATACTCACTGTTACCATCATATCATGTCATCTCATCGGGAAATGGAAAGAGACTCCATGAAAAGGATGTACGATCAGTGCATTTGGGCGTCCCCTGGGCAACGGTACATTAGTACTGGCAAAACTTTCCGCAAACCGAGCTACGGATTAATGTAACCCAGACGCGCCGTTACTATCTTGGCTGTATTAATTTTTTCACATCAGTCCGTGCAGTTTTATTTTAATCACAGTAATGTGGTGAGGATGAGCATTTACAAGAAATTAGAATGGGAAACCATTTAGGGAAATAAAACTCTCTTGGTACACCCAGCTGGGATTCTAACCCTTACCCCCCCGTCCCCCCCCCCCCCTCTCCCTCCAAAACTAGTTCAGACGAGCGAGACGTTTAGTACACGCGCCCCCCAAAGTGGGTGTTTAATCTATTCGTCCTTACGACATGTCCATTCCTTCTGTCAGTGAACTTTGCCAATGCGACCTGTCCTTTTTCAGCGCCTAGAATTTTCTTCTTTCCTTAAAGTCATCTAATATTTGAATCCTCCTTCTTCCTAAGATCCTCTTTCCCTCAAACTTTCCTTCTACGACGTCGTGCGGAAGACAGTTCCTCCTAAGAATGTGTCCGATACAGTTTGCTTTGTACCTACACACAGCGTTGTCATTTTCTCGTTTCTGTGTGGTCAATCCCTCCTAAAATATAAGACAAGTTTCGCAACGCTGGTCAGTCGATGTTGCCAGTAGCTCTTTCTTACATCAGTACACCACCTTCAAAACATAACCGGAAGAGGAGAAGATTTGGCAACAGTTAACTGAGAGGGAGGGAGAGAAGATAAAGCTTTTCTTCATAAGACCTGCAGATTCCTCGGAAATGATGACTGGATGTAAAAAAAAATTACATTCAAAATGATTGTCTTCTCACCCAGTCTTCTTAGGGCTTCTTAATTTGTCACCCTGTCTGTCCATATGATCTTATCAAGTCTTTTCCAGCACCACGTTTCAAAGCTAGACTTCTTTTTAAAGGAGCTAATAATAATTTTAATAAATATTGATCCAGATCTGTCTGTACATGGACTAACTTTCCGGTTTATATAATAGTGAAAGGATTCGAATCCCGACCGAATGTACTGAGGGTAGTTTTCTTATATGATTTTCCCAAAATACCGCCAAAAAGATACTGATATATTTTCTCTAAATACTATCGTCCTTGAGGAATGAGCATCCATACAACATTGGGGCAATTAAATATATATGCACCAGCTTCGGTGGTCGAAGGTTGAAGGCGGGAGTGTCTAACTTGTTTGATCATAAAAAAAACACTTCTTCTTCTTCCCAAGTCAACAACCCAAGAGTTGGTTGGTTGGTTATATCCATCTGGAACTAGGCATGAATTCAGCCTTTCAGCTGGTTAGTGCTACCTGCACTTTCTGGTAGGTTAGGGTCACAAGTTTGCCATGCCTGGTAAGGCGTCACTCTAGCAATAGTCTGGACTGTTGCTGACAGGGAGATCGGGGTTAGAATCCTGGTCGGGTCTACTAAGAGTGTGCTCACCCCCCTCCCCTTCCCTCAAATGGTTTTCCACTCTCCCTCTACTCATATAGTCGAGTACACTTCCTCTAAATTCAATATTCCTCATCCCTTAAACAAAACAGTACCTAGTACATATATAACCCGCTTCAGTGGCTGAACCCACCTCGGTGGCGTAGTTAGCTAACACGCTAGATTAGTGTTGAGCTAGACTGCCGAGAATGGGGAGATCAAGGTTCAAATCTCGCTCGAGTGAACTGGGGGTGGTTATTTTATAAATGGTTTTCCACTCTCCCTCCACTCAAATGTGTGTTCACTTCCTCTAAATTCAACCTTACAAATTTCTAGCCCATTAGTGTGAATAGTACATAAGCGTATAACCCGAACGGGTAGTAAGACGTGGTGCTAAGTATAAGTATTCAGTGGCTGAACAGGCTAGGGCGTCACTCTCCTGTTAAACTGTCCTTCTGATGACGCAGAGCTCGGGGCTGAAATCTCGGTCAGGTTTATTGAGGGTTTTTTTACTAAAGAGTTTCTCACTCTCCCTCCACGCGGGTAGATTACCTCTAAAAATGCTTCATTCCTCATCCCTACCTCATTAGTGTAGGGCCTAATTATCATTTTTTATTCATACAACCTGAACCGGTAGAAATACGCGGTGATGAATAAAAAGTAAATTAATACGTGCCCAACCAACTGTTCCTTTTTGTTCTTGTCGGTGAAAAAAATGGCCGAGAGAGGGTTTCTATACTACTGGTAAAAAAAAACAGGATTTTATCTGCCATGGTTTGCGTCTTTGAATCTACAACGAAAGACCTCAGCTACGAAGATATTCGAACTGTAAGACCACACCCGAGCAAACTCGAGTATTCGCGTCTGACCGGAATACAGATCGCTCGAACCAAGGTCAACACACCTGCAAGGCTTCTTCGCGCTTACACAGAATAAACACACAGGTTTATGGACATAGAGAGCATTTTTTCAAGAGAGAATAAAAAAACAAAAAGCACGAATAATAATTTTAAAACCTGATTTGACTTTTAGTACCTCTGAAACAGTATCGTGTCGTGGGGTGTTACCAGGGTAAACAGATCTGGAATAAGGTGGGTGTGTCGGGAAAACGAGTTTAGGGGCTGTATTTTATGCATATTTTTTTTGTATCTAAACATTTTTGGGGCAAAATAAATCAAATATTTCTCCAGTAGAAAGAGATAGTTTAATTTTCTTCACGCGATGATATCAACAGTTGTTGAATATCTGTTAAGGGTGTTCTGAAATTTAATGAAACTTTTTTCCCTTCATTTAAATTTTTTTCCGTCTAATGGCGCTGCCTATGCTTATGACATATATAATATACAACTGTTGATATCACCATGTGAAGAAAATTAAAATCTATGTTTCTACTGGAACAAAATTTCTTTTATTTTGGCAAAAAAACAAACAAAAAAAACTGCTGTAAAAAACTGCAAAAACCCTGACCTTAACTCGCGTTTCCTACGCTCCAACCCTAAAACTAAAATACTATACTACTCTAAAGTAGTATTTTGATACGAAATAAGGCCTTACAGAATAGGCTTCTTACCAAAACCAGGGAATTATTTCCATTTAAGTGGGTGGTTCCCTTAATAATACCAATGAGGCAGTTTTTATTATTAAATTGTTTGTTTGACATATTGTCTACAAACGTGTGTACCGATCCTCCGAGACGCTAACCCCTATCTCGTTAGGCCCTGCCTTGTTGATAAAGGTAAAGCCGCGTGTGGCGTGACGGGACTCTTGACCGTTCAATGACCTTGTGCGAACCTCAAGACGAAAACACAACATCGTATGTCCTCAAAAAAAAAAAAAAAAAG
>CABEEJ010000009.1:330717-379439 GCA_901482245.1 Timema douglasi | reverse complement strand
AAAAAAAAAAAAAAAAAGTTCGAGGTCACAGGATGTTAGATCCAGCCTTAAGTGTTGTAATGTGTCTTAAGTATTTGGCGGTGGAACAGCAAACTATCGAACTGTAACGTTGTCTGTTACTCACATACTCTCTTAGTTTCTATCTTTGTCACTATCTACCTATATCTATATATGTATGAAAGATTATTCAGATCACCAGGTAAAATATACAACAGATTGTAGGGGGTGACAAGACAAATATTTCCACTTAATGAGATTCTGGTGGGCGATGCCAAAGGCTGTAAGACCTTGTGGACATAAACAACTCATCAATCTTCAGCACACAACCAGTGTTTATTTATTTATTAAAGGTATTTAACGGGCACTTTCATAACCAACTGATTATATCAGCACACGAGAATTTCTATGAGCGAGCGTGAAAGGTCCTACCAATTGATCCGGGAAAGGTATTTCTACATACCTTCCAGGGTTAATTTACATGCCACAATCGACATAGGACAGACCAACGGCTTTACTTCTCCTCCGAAGGAATTTTTGCTACGGATTTTGTAATCACTCAGGAAAAACTCGTTGACCTCAAATGAGTTTGAACCCATGAACACTGGGTCCTTAACCCCCAAGACCATCGAATTCGACCGTAACAAGTGGTGTGTGGTGTAAATTTTGACTAGTAATTGGCATTGAGCTGCATGACAACAGGTACTCATAAGGAATTACTGATTCTTTCAAAGATATCGTTGTTGATGCTGACAGGGGCTGGTATTGGGAGCGCAGAGGCGTCTCGACTGAGGAAGTGGATTCACTTCTAATTAGGAGCTATAGTAGCCCCATGGTTTCTTTGGTGACGAGTGACAGCCCACAGCTGACAGCTTATGGCTTTGAAAAGTTAACTGACCAAATTATGTATCCCTACGACGAACCATATGAGCTGAAAAAACATATACAGTATTTAGCAGCTGTGACTTCTGACAGTCAAAAATTTAGATATATACCAAAATGTTGACTGTCAGAAGTCAGCTGTGAACTGTCAGTCAGCACCAAAGAAACCATGGGGCTACTGTACACCCTGGCAGCAGAATAGTCCCCCAAGGGTTTACAGCACCAACTTTATTTTTAACACCGCATCCTACTACCCGTTCGAGCTATACGCTTATGTACTAATTACTCTAATAGTTTTAGTGATTAGGGAGGCTATAATTAGAAGAAGTGTATCCACAATTACTTGGAGGGAGAGTTGAGAATCATTTGGTAAAAAACACTCTCAGTACACCCAACCGAAATTAGGACCTCGATCTCCCTGTATAGGCAGTTTAATCTCACACGAGAGTGTCGGGTTGGACCTTGCGGCCACCGAAGTGGGTAGCCCCAACTTAAACGTATCGTAGCGCCGCCATTTGACGTCGCCAACCTCAGTCGATTACGTGGAAATACTTGTATTGTCAAACTTTACAACTTGTATTTTTTTAGTTGGAGATTTAAATAACTCTGATTTTGGCAGGAAAAACAGTATCTAGTAGTTACTTAAGTTAATAAACCACAGCTTCTGTTTCCAGCCAAATCCAAACAATGCTGCTATCTAAATCTACATTCACACAGCTTCTGTCTGTTTCCAGCCAAATCCAAACAGTGCTGCTATCTAAATCTACATTCACACAGCTTTTGTTTCCAGCCAAATCCAAACAGTGCTGCTATCTAAATCTACATTCACACAGCTTCTGTTTCCAGCCAAATCCAAACAGTGCTGCTATCTAAATATACATTCACACAGCTTCTGTTTCCAGCCAAATCCAAACAGTGCTGCTATCTAAATCAACATTCACACAGCTTCTGTTTCCAGCCAAATCTAAACAGTGCTGCTATCTAAATCTACATTCACACAGCTTTTGTTTCCATCCAAATCAAAACAGTATTGCTACCTAAACCTTCCTTGATACAGCTTCTGTTTCTAGCCAAATAAAAACAGTTCTGTTATCAACTTTTTAACACCGAGAGAGAGAGTTTTTGTGTGTATGTATAAATATATATGTATATATATGTGTATATATATATACACAAAAACTCTCTCACTTGGTGTTAAAAAGTGTGTTTAAAATAAACAAATCAGTCACTATCTAATTAATATGTATTATTACTATTATTATTAGCACCGCTTCTTACTACCCGTTCGGGTTATACCCACTTACGCTAATGTGTAATGTTAGGGTGATTGTGAGATGAAATGGAGGACCTACAGTTTATTTTAACGTGGAATCCGAACCACGGTGGAGGCCTGGCATTCCTCACATTCACAAGTTGTGATCAATACACGTCTTGTCAGAGGTGAATGAAGGGTTTGGTAATCAGATAAATCTTTGCCGGTACCGAGGATTGAACCCCGGCCGCCAGCACAGAAGTCTTACACCTTACCCTTAGACCACCAGGTCACCTACTCTAATTAATAAAAAAAATCGATCGCAAACGCCTTACAACTGTTATATTGTAGACAGGAAAGTATAATTGCTTTGCATGCGGTTGGTGTGTAATACAGTACTATTTGTCGGTGTTGATAGCAGAACTATTTATGTATATATATATATATGTGTGTGTGTGTGTGTGTGTGTGTGTGTGTGCGTGTGTGCGTGTGTGTGTGCGTGTGTGTACATTCAGACCCATGTGAGGCCTGGGACAAACTGTCGGGTGGGTCTGCATATATTATTTTTTTAATATCCACCTCAATGAGGCATACAATATTAGACATAGTCCACAACTCACACAATTCTTTCAAATTTTGTCCATACCTAACCAGGATATTATCGATGAAAAAATAAGGTATGTTTTATATCAATTACGACCTAATAAAGGATTGTATTCTTAGCTTATTTGTAATCAGTTACAGCCCAAGTACGTATATTTAAAACCGTAACAAATGGAATATAATCATTACCTAAGACGTCATTATAGCGTGGTATTTCCTCCTGACGAAATAATGTCCCGCACAGTTATGAAAATAATCTGTAGTTGTTTATGTAATTGTTGGAAGGTAGCTTTCGAAATTACAGTGATATGAGTATAATTTTATAAAGATACGGGATAAAACTATAGTGTTTGCAAATTTAAGTAATGATTACATATTATCATTCAAAGATAAGATATACATTTCAAGAGGATGATTATGAAAACTTGGAATGGAACAATTGAGGCTTAAAACCTCCCCCCCAAATTATTTTCATATTCCCAGAAAAATAGAAACTTAGATCTGATTTCATCATATTAAAAAAAAATTATAGAGATTTTAACAAAATGTTTAATTTTATTTACCTGGTAATATCAACAGTTGTTGAATATCTGTCAAGGGTGTTCTGAAATTTGACTATAGCTTCTTCTCTTCATTTAAAATGTTTCTCATCTAATTCCTCTATACTCATGACGGATATTCAACAACTGTTGAGGTAATCATGTGAAGAAAATTAAACTATATGTTTGTACAGGAGTAATGTTTGATTTATTCTGCCCAAAATAATGTTTTGTTATAAAAAAAAAACCTATCAAAACACTACCCTTAGGCTCCTTTCACAAGGTCCAGGTGTTCGCCCGTCCGAGTTTTTACACGTCACCCGGACATAAAGTCTGTTCAATGTAGGAATTGTTTTCTGAAAGGCCTTTTTCCCTACCAGAACTCAAACATATAGTAGGATATTGGTAGGAAAAAATACCTGAATGGAGTGTACATGGGTGTTTTCACAAAATCCGCACACGGGTATATCTCCGTCAGGGCGTATAAAACTCTCGGATCTATCTGCTCTCAGGTGTCGAAGGGGCGTTCTTCAGGACTGCGTTCTAGGCCGACCACTGTGTGCAATGAACGCCGTCACGTGATCCGGGTACTTAGTCGTACTAGTGTTCTCTTGATGTACTGTTAAAGTTTTCTTGTTTGTTGTTTTCTTAAAATCATTTCAAAAATCCTTGTATTGTGGATGGAAAAGAAGAGACTACTAAAGAGGATGATGTAGATGAAGTATGTAGGAAAAAGACGGCAAGGGAGACCAAGAAAGCGATGGGAGGAGCAAATAACACAGGAAGTGTGCAAGTGAGAGGAGAAGAATAGAAGTGATTAAAGGAGGAATAATGGTGGAAGGATATAGGAAGATGGAGGTATTTTACTAGACTGGCCTGGCCGCAGCCTGGAAACAGTTGTTGAGTGATGATTTGAAAATGACCGCCAACATTTCAACAAGTTTATTGCATACTAGCATTTGCCCACGGCTTCGCTCATATCTTTGAAACTAAACATTAATTATAAATCCTCTTTATTCCTTATCGCGTAGGAATTTTAAAAAAAAATCCCGTCTTATTCCTTGTATACATCATAAAGGGAACCTCTGTGCAAAATTTCAACTTTCTAGGTCCAAGGGTTGATCTAATAAGAAATAAGGCAACTTCAAGGCGAAGATACAAATATTCTTTATTCTCTATCCCATGGGAATTTCGGAAAATCCTAAAATTAGTTATTACTGATTATAATTACCTACTTACATGCCAAATTTGAAGGCTCTAATAATTATAGTTACGGAAATAAGGCAACTTTAAAGCGAAAATATAAATCTTCTTTATTCCCTATTACGTGGGAGTTTCAAAAAATCCGGCCTTATTCCTTGTCTACATCATAAAGGGCTCTGTGCAAAATTTCAGCTTTCTAGGTCCAAGGGTTTGGGCTAGGCGTTGATGAGTCAGTCAGTGAGTCAGGACTTCTCTTAATTCTTGAAAGATCACATTTAAACATTATAGCAGGTATTATAAGTATATTATAAGGTGAACCCAAAATTGCCCATAAAGTTTATTTTTTCGGCATTATCTTAAGAAAGCGAGCACAATAATTTTATTGCGTCTGTTATTCATCGCAAACCACAAAAAACAAACACTAGTTATCAATGCATACAAAAACAGCTCTTAAGCCCGGGAGACACCCATATTTATATTGCTTATCGTGTGTAGACAGTGCCCGGGCCTTATCCCCGACGGACGAACACCAGAAGTGTGTTAAAGGGTCCTTAGCTCGTGTCTCCTACACTTCCACCTTAAATCTTGCAATTAAGTAAACTACAGGGTGTTTCACTCACTCTAGACCCTTGAGTTTCACTTGTAGCTTTCAAACTAATGGACGCAGTTGGTGTATGAGAATCACTCAGGGACCGAGAGCAAGTGAAACATACTGTATTTAAACAAATCAATCAACTAGAATTTATATTGAAGGGGGCATTACCTAATTGCACAAATATTGGAGGGTGATACACTTTTGTTTTAAACGTATATATGAATCTACCCTAGTGGAGGGTCCATTAAATTTCCAAAGATTAATCTGATTACCAAACCCTTCCTTCACCTCTGACAAGACATCTTGTGAATGTGAGGAATGCCAGGCCTCCACCGTGGTTCGGATTCCACGTTAAACTGTAGGTCCTTCATTTCATCTCACAATCACCCTACCATTACACATTAGCGTAGGTGCGTATAGCCCGAACGGGTAGTAAGACGCGGTGCTAATAATAACATTAAATTCCAAGGGGGTTCAGAACGCCCCCCCCCCTTTTTTACACCTTTGCCTTTGGTGTAATCACACGGTCTGTCATTCACAAATAAATCAATGTATAAAAGCGACCATATAATTCTGTCGACAGCTATTACTGCACCACGCCTCGGCTGACGCCTTCAGGATACAGACTCTCAGTACTGCGCCTGAACGACCAGGACGCGCACAACTTCGACATCTCGACCATCGTCAAGCGGGTCCTCATCACCATGGACATCCGTCTGAACGAGGAGCGCTGCCTCAACAACGTGATCGTGTTCGACCTGCGCGGTTTCACCGCCCAACACTTCGCCAAGTGTTCGCCGACGGTGCCGGCCTTCCGCAAGATGATGCTGTGTATCCAGGACGCCTTCCCCATGAGGATCGCCCAGATACACCTCATCAACGCACCCGTCATCCTCGAGAAGGTCATGTCAGTGCTGACGCCGTTGCTCAAGGAGAAGTTGGTCCAGAAGGTGAGGCCTCTCTCTTTTAGTTTTAATCTGCGACCCGCCTCGGGAGCTTAGTTAGCTTACGCACTAGTTTCGTGTTGAGCTAGACTGCCAAGGACAGGGATATCGATGTTAGAATCTCGCTCGGGTGAACTATGGGGGTGCTTTGCCTAAATGGGTTTCCACTCTCTCTCTCTTTCTCCACGCAAATGTGGGTTCACTTCTTCTATACTCAACCTCTCCAACCCCTAATACATTAGTGTAATTAATACTTAAGCATATAACCCAAACGGGTGGTAAGACGCGGTGCTAAGTATTATTATTATTAATCTGTGACTTTTTTAAATCTATTTTTAGCACCGCATCTTACAACCCGTTTGGGTTATACGTCTATGTACTAATTACTCTAATATGATAGGTATTAGTAAGGGTGAATTTAGAAAATGTACCCGCATTTGCGTGAAGGGAGATTATCAAACTATTTAAGAAAAATCACCCTCAGTACACCCGACCGGGATCGAACCCCAATCTCTCTATCATATGCAGTCTAGTATATTGCGAGAGTGACGCCTTAGATCATGCGGCCATTGACGCTGGTGATATGTGACTAGTTACCCGTCCGGGTTATACGGATTTTATTTAATCACACTAGTAAAATAGTGATGAGCAAGAGTGTAGAAAGCTTATGTTTATAGGGGGAAGGGGGATCCGCTAGAAAATTATATATTTAGCCAATAAGGTTTGTATTCGTATACATGTACCCCCACCCCAACCTCGCTTTTTCCTACAACTTGGGTGACCTGGCGGTCTAGGGGTAAGGTGTCAGACTTTTGTGCTGGCGGCCGGGGTTCAATCCTCGGTCCCGGCACAGATTTATCTGATTACCAAACTCTTCCTTCACCTCTGACAAGACATCTTGTGAATGTGGGGAATGCCAGGCCTCCACCATGGTTCGGATTCCACGTTAAACTGTAGGTCCTCCATTTCATCTCACAATCACCGTACCATTACACATTAGCGTAAGTGCGTGTAACCCGAACGGGTAGTAAGACGCGATGATAATAATAATAATAATAATCCTACACCCTTAGGGTTGATGAAGTTACAAGTCAAATTTTCATAGGAAGATAATTTTCTGATAGCCAGAAAAGCTCCTAATTCCATTATCATGTATCCATACGTCTGCAGCTGTCACTTTTGATATATATTATAAATGCGGTGCTCGAATCTCGGTCGAGTGTACTGAGGGTGTTTTTCCCTAAATGGTTTTACATTCTCCCTCTACGCAAATGCGGGTACACCTACTTTAAAAGTTTAACCTTACTCAACCTTATTACATTAGTGTGATTATCACATGTGCGATTTTACCCTAACGAGTAGTTATGCTTTGTGCAAAAAATTATAGATAAGTAAATTAATTATTCAAATAAACGGGTCACCCGCTTCACTGGCCGCGTGGTCTAACGCGCTACTCTCGCCAGTAGACTGACTGCCGATGACGGGGAGACCAGGGTTCAATCCTGGTCGAGTGCACTGAAGATGGTTCCCCAAAAATGTTTTTCAACTCTACCTCCACGCAAATCCGGCTACACTTCATCTGAATTAAACCTTCTTAATCCCTATCCCATTAGCTTAATTAGTACATAGGCGTATAACCTGACCAGGTAGTAAGACGTGGTGCTAAAAAAAAATATATATATATATATATATTGGTCTTCAACAATTACTCCTTGAAATAAATCCTCGTGTCTATGTTATAGTACAAAAGGTGACCTGGTGGTCTAGGGGTAAGGTGTCAGACTTCTATGCTGACGGCCGGGGTTCAATCCTCGGTCCAGGCAAAGATTTATCTGATTACCAAACCCTTCCTTCACCTCTGACAAGACGTGTATTAATCACAACTTGTGAATGTGTGGAATGCCAAGCCTCCACCGTGGTTCGGATCCCACGTTAAACTGTAGGTCCTCCATTTCATCTCACAATCACCCTACCATTACACATTAGCGTAAGTGCGTTTAACCCGAACGGGTAGTAAGACGCGGTGCTAATAATAATAATAATAATAATAATATAGTACAAAATGTTACTTTGTATTAAGCTCGTGTTTTTATGTTTAGTTCTTCATTCATTCCCAACTGGACACCTTGTACAAGTACATCCCAATGGAATTCCTCCCGAAGGAATACGGTGGAAGTGTCGGGACGATGAAGGATATAAATGGTAAGCTAGATCCATATGGAACAATTAAATTCTATTATTTTGTTTGAACCTTCATCCTGATTATGAAAGGGAACTTCTAAATTCAAAGTACACAACGTAATTTACAACCGATATGCAAAGCATAGTTTTGTATTCGGGTGAATTTTCCTTTTGTTAGCCCCCCCCCCCTTCCCAGCCCCCACCACTATCACTTAATTTTGACACCAAACACCGTCTTATGATGATCTTAAAAGTAAATCATTACAATACAAAAAATAATAGATATGTGTCCGTTGTTTTTATTAATGATTCCTAATCGGATTTGGATGCAAGTTATAATAATATATTATTTATACTTTAATATAGGTCTAGTGAAATAAACAAGATGAATGCGTTAGAATTTCTAATATAATTAGAACCCTAAACCCATCAATTATGTTTTAAATTCTTCAGTTTAAAATAAATTTTTTTAAACACAAAGTTCAATCTTTTTGATTTAAGATTAAGAAGAAAAACCAAATTTGAAAATCCACGCAGTTTTAGTTTTCAATCTGTTTATTTTCCCGATGAACTGTTAATATACAAATCATACTATTGCCTTCGATTGTAGTAAAACTAACTTATGTTTTTTAGAATTTATTTCCAAATATAGAATGGGCATTTTTATATTTATTTTGGCCCTCGCATCTCTTATCAAAGGAGTAGAAAACACTTAATATAATATAATAGAATAATATACCCATAATAATACCAAGAAGGTTATAAATGTCAAGAAGGTTTCGTTAATATATTATTCAAATACAATTGTTAATTGAATCAAAGGGAATTAATATCTACACAATATGATAATGTGCAACAACAAAAAAAAAGAAATAATTTAAACTAAGAAAGACACACAAACAAGTACATATTCCATTTTATAGATAAATAGCAACAACATGGTAAAATCAAAATAATTGTACATAATATTAGCAGCACAAAATATCACATATGAGGAATTAATTTTAAGTACGCTAATACAGGTTTTTAATATGATAAAGATAAAATATTGTGTGGCTTGTATTGATAGAATTATGGCTAAAAATTTAAATGGACTTTTAAACAAAAATAATAATGGGGGGCCTTAGGGTCTAATTCGTTGGATTCGCATTGCACAAAGTCACCTTTGAGGGAGTGGTTGATGTTTGAACCTTGACCTAGTACTAAAAGTTTTTTTTTTTCACGTGTGATAAATTGTTGTTTTACCATACGTTCTTCACGCTAATGCGGGTGTATTTCTTTCCAGACATCCTTTATCTCCATCCCCCTTAGATTAAAATAGAAAATAGTCCATGTGTTAAAACGTAAACTACTAATTTCCGGTCAATACGGACCTAAATAAACTAAGACAGTATGAGCGTCTGAATGTTTCCACTTATAAGGTACTGCCTACATTCGTTTGATTTGTTCTCCTCAATTCCAGACGCGTGGACCCGAAAGATGGAGGAGTACAGGGACTGGTTACTAGAGGACGAACCACGCAGCAGGGCGGACGAGACCCGAAGACCGAACAGGAAGAAGAGCAACGCTAACTCGTCGGCTCTATTTTTAAACGACGTGGAAGGTTCCTTTCGTCAGCTCTCCATCGACTGAGCCACCGAATTGTTAACAAGAAATCTCAAATAGTTCGGATTATACACACTAGAGTGTAGCATCGGGTTAATAACAGAACTTTAATCTACGAAATACATTGTATTGTATTTGATATATTATTTAATATTGTGGTAATGCATGAAAGACCTACAAAGTTTATGATGCATTTTGAAAGTGTAGTTACAATTTACATAATATACTAATTAATGTCGGATCGTTAATCCAGAAATGAAACTTTGGCCAGAATTAAAGAAAGAGGCAGAGTGAAACATAAGGTGGAGTATTGAGAAAGTAACTTTGAATCGATTAAGAACTTATCCATTCATCTGTAATTTGTGAATATAAGTCTATAAGTGTTCGGGTCTTGCAAAATATCGAACTACCCAGTAAAAAGCAAGGATAGTGTAGTTAGATAAGAAACTTATCTCTTAGTAAGCGCACCCGAGCTGTTTTTAATATAACAATACTGCCTTATCAAACACTTTTTGATTTTTTACTTAGTTTAAGTGGTGATTTGAATGTATTTAAGTTTAGCATCTGAAACTATTATATTAATTAGTAGCTCTTAGGCAAATGAGCACGTCATACATATAATGTATTTTCATTTACATAATGTGGTTTAGTTATAATTTTATATAAACATATAGTTTATAAATAGTGAATCGTATTTTCATTGCTCTGTAAGAAAAACTTTTTTTTTTTACTTTTGTCCCTATCGCAATTTACTTTACTCAACAATATTTAAATTTTAAACCTCAACCGATTTGGAAAAAATTGAATTAATACTACTAGAAGGTTATGGCTAGATCTATTAGTCGAATCTAGTGCAATTTGAGTGACTGCGCATGCGCTGTCAATAAAAGTAATACGTCTGTGTTTATTTTAGAACATCAAACTGTAAAGCAGATGAAATACTAGTGACTCAAAATTCACTCACTATAAGTGAGGTCCCTGGGTCTAAATAACCCTCCAAACAATGAAATCACATCATCACAGTTAAAGAAATTACCTTTGATAACTGACTTGTTTATTCCAAAATACCTTATGTTATTGATGTGCATATTGTGTTCACTTTAATGAGCATACATAACAAAAATCCTTCCATCCCTATACTATGGATGTATTCAGTATTTGGCTATATGTTCGATGTAAAACAATTATGTAAAACTTTTGAGCTGTTTACTATTGACATGTTGTTTCTGAACTGGTTTCTATTTTTACACGTCTAACAAGTGAGATAACAATTCCATAACTACTCATAATGTTGTCTTTTAATAATTTGTTATCGCGTTGTAAACTCTTAAACTATTATGTATTGCCAACTGATTATTTCCATAGTTATTTTACTATGAAATCTCGGACAGCTTTGTCAATTATCCTGTATTATGTTCACTGTCAGGATAATATAATTAGTTTTAACGATGCGATTTCTTTTTTTAAGTGAATGGTTAGATTTGTATTGAGATAAGATATAAATGTTTATCCTCCAACAATGTCTTAGCTCAATTTTATGAACATACAATTAATATTTTTAGTTAATGTGTATCACAAACATTGATGCGTGATGATTATCTATCTACAATATAAATGATCAGTCCTGGAATATGGATCAAAATTAATCAAGTGTAAAAATTACGATTTCCGTGTCTAGGTTGTCATTTTTCTCAATCAAGTGAATGTAATTGAATTCCTACAAATTAGCTATATGTTTTTCAATCTAATATTGTAATTCTTTCACTATAATGAAACATAAAAATAAATCATATTTCTTAATTTAAAATGTAAGCTATACCTACTTGTATCATAATAAAGACAAAATCTAATTTGTGTGCACAACTATTATTCCAACCTCTTTGTCATTTGCAAACCAAACTACAGTAGCCCCATGGCTTCTTTGGTGCTGACTGACAGCTAAAAGCTTTGAAAAGTTACCAGACCAAATTAAGTATCCCTACGCCGAACCATATGATCTGCAAAAACATGTGTTTAACAGCTGTATGTGTATATACCTAAATGTTGACTGTCATAAGTCAGCTGTGAGCTCTCAGCACCAAAGAAGCCATGGGGCTACTGTAGAAAGGCTGGGCATCTAGGAAGCGTGTCCACAGAGGTTGGTGATTATTTCATTGATAGTATAAATCAGTATTTCCCAACCTGAGGGGGCAGAGGGGGAGGTGGAACAATAAGAAATAAAATTAAAAGTCAGCTAAGAATTAAAGACTGTTTTTCATTTCAATCCCTTTTCCAAAATAAGATAAGTGTTTCTTGCATTATTGGCAATACTGTTTACCAGCTATAACTTACTACCCGTATCACACGACACTAGCTCGTACTTGGAATCCAGTGTGCTAGCTAGCACGTCATCATCTAACGTCATGTGATTCAGAAAAAGTATACTGGTTCTGCCTCTTGGTACTGGCTACCATACTAGTTGTGAAGATAGAACAGGCGCTATTTTAGTACTAGTTCCGACACTAGTTTGTGTAATTCGACCAAACAATGCGCACTAAGGCTGTGTGTAGATAAATGGTAAAAATGGTGCCAACATGGCCATCGAATGTGATTTTGTTGTTGGCAGAAAATTATTCTAAGCATCCTTGTTTATATAATACCAAATTTCCACAATATGACTATATATATATATATATATATATATATATATCCACCCCCTTAGTTTCCATTGCTGCCACCTGCAACACCACTGAATTTTCAACTCTGAATCTCATAAAAACTAAACAATGTTGCCAATTTGAAGTGGAAAGAGATTTGCGGTGGGCTTTGTCAAACATCAAATCCAATAATCAAGAACTAATGAAATCAAAACATCACACTAATTTTAGGTTGTTGTTTTTTGTAGCACTATGCTTCGAGTGTTACATTGATTTTTGTATAAAATAACTAAGTGAATAGAAAACAAAACTTTCTAATGATATAGTTTACAACTAGGTACTCCAAAAAATGTGAGAGATATGGGGGGAGGGGGAGGGCGTGGGAATTTGATGATCTACCAAGGGGGGCACCAGCTGAAAAAGGTTGGGAGCCACTGGTATAGAAGATATCCATAAATTATTCCCCTCATTATTATAATAATATTGCGCGTTAAGGCTACAACATTTATGGACCAATTTCTGGAAAGATTGGCCAGTACTGAGGTACCGTTGCCCAGGGGACATCCGGATGTATTAATCGTACATCCTTTCTGTGAAGGCTCTTTCCATGCCTCGATAAGATGAGATGATGGTGAGAGTGAGTTATGAGGGTGATAGTGAGTTATGAGGGTGATCGTGAGCACGAGGGTGATAGCAAGTATGGAGGGTGATAGTGAGTTATGAGGGTGATCGTGAGCACGAGGGTGATAGCAAGTATGAGGGTGATCGTGAGTTATGAGGGTGATAGTGAACACGAGGGTGATAGCAACTATGAGGGTGATAGTGAGTTATGAGGGTGATCGTGAGCACGAGGGTGATAGCAAGTATGAGGGTGATCGTGAGCACGGGGGTGATAGCAACTATGAGGGTGATAGTGAGCTATGAGGGTGATCGTGAGCACGAGGGTGATAGCAAGTATGATTGTGATCGTGAGCACGGGGGTGATAGCAACTATGAGGGTGATAGTGAGTTATGAGGGTGATAGCAAGTATGAGGGTGGTAGTGAGCACGAGGGTGATAGTGAATGAGGGTGATAATGAGTGTGAAACCAGTGGAAACACTTAAACCTAACTTAAGCCTGAGTAACCAAACCTTGGTGATCGTTGGGGTAATTCCTCTTTCGGGATACCCAAGGTACCAGCTGGAAATCGATTCCGGGACCCCAAGGGTCGCAGTCAGGTGCACTGACCACTACACCGAGGGGCCGGTTACATCAATATAAATGTGTTATTTTATGATCGAATTGGTATATTGAAGTATTGACTGAACTGGGGTATCGTATTATACTTTTTATAAAAACAAAAATCTCGATTATAGTTTTGCGCTTCTCTGCAGTCCAATGCTGGTGCATTTCTTAAATATTAACTCTCCTCACCTTCTTCCCTTAGAGCACCATATTTCAAACTGTGATCCTCCATAGATATCTCAGGCTTTGCGAGATAGTTTTATAATATTCTTTATTTGTTTTTCACTTTTTTAATAGCATCACCAAAAAGAACCGCCATTTTTTTTTTTTTTCAAATTTGAATAAAGTACATTTTCTAGAACATGCGATGTTTACGGGGTTTTTTATGCTTGTAAAATATAACTGTCTTTAGTGAATGTTTATGAATGCTCCAGCATGTATTTATACTGATAAAAAGGGCCTTTTGATCTAAAAAGCTTGGGAACTCCTACCTGGCACTAACGATTAGGGAGTAGAATTTTTAAATTTGGGATGGAAGGGAATGTGAGGAAAAACCCAGTATTTTTGCAGTGTAAAAAATGGCTAAAATAAATAAAATATTGCTCCAGTATGAACATAAAGTTTAATTTTCTTCACACGGTGATATCAACAATAATAGTTGAATATCTGTCATAAGCATAGTGGAATTAGATGAGAAACTTTTTAAATGAAGATAAAAAGTTGTCATTGAATTACAGGACACCTTTGACAAATTTTCAACAATTGTTGATATCACCGTGTGAAGAAAATTAAACTTTATTTTTCTACTGGAGCAATATTTTATTTATTTTGGCAAAAACGCCATCTTTTCTCACGTACCCTCTCATACCACCTCTATAATGTATATTCTAGACCAGATAACTTACGCATTCTTTTTCGGTTGGGGAGGTATGACTGAATCAGTCTTATGAGCACCAATTTGTCCACAACACAATGAAAATGTGGGTGATAATAGAGCACGAGGGGCCAAATAGACTGACTGACTATCTTTGGGAGTCACGATATACTAGAACCTTGCTATACTTTCATCATATCCATAATAGGCCTAGCCAGCCACGTGGTCACCAAATGTCATATGTCACTCACTGTATCAACTTTCAACAAGGTGACCTGGCGGTCTAGGGGTAAGGTGTCAGACTTCTATGCTGGCGGCCGGGGTTCAATTCTCGGTCCCGGCACAGATTTATCTGATTACCAAACCCTTCCTTCACCTCTGACAAGACGTGTGGGGAGTGCCAGGCCTCCACCGTGGTTCGGATTCCACGTTAAACTGTAGATTCACCATCTCATCTCACAATCACTCTCACATTAGCGTAAGTGCGTATAACCCGAACGGGTAGTAAGACGCGGTGCTAATAATAATAATAATAATAATAACTATCAACATGTTCACTAAACATTAATAGCGTCAAGAGCGTGAGGACGTAGCTATATAATATTTTTCTAAATTAATCCAAACCAAATTATTTAAACTCTCATATTCATAGGTAAAAACAATTTTCTTTCATTTTATTTAAATGTAGATTTCTGAATCTATATTAAACCAATTTTTTCATAGTTTATTTTTCCATTTGGAAGAGTGAAAAGCTATATGTGTTAAATCTGTGAATATAGCCCAGAATAGCGTTATATATAAATAAAGAACATTCAATCTCGTTTCAAACATGTTTTATTGGAAGTATCATAAAAAAAAAGAGTTTTTTGATATATTTAATCGTTAAAATAAAATAATATATGAATTATGTTGTTCCATTAATTTTAATATGAAACCAAGTATTTAAATTATGAGATATATAACTAATATATCAAAAATAGTATGTTAGTCAGCTACAAAAAATACATAAAGCGAATTGCGTCATTATTAAACTTTGGCTGTTCAAAATTTCGACTGGAGTCACTGGACCCGAACTACCGTAAAAATAACGAGGTAGTTCAAGATTCTGCCACATCTGCACTTGTCGAAATGACCAGTAGAGCTACCTAGTAGCATTTAGTAATAACTACAAACCATACGATCTATCGAGCATCAACTCTTACTTCCAATTCGTGACAGGATTGTATCGATTCAATACAATTAACGTATTTTGTTGATGATTAAAGCACAGTCTGTGAAACGTTACCTCACCCCCTGCTCAAGTATCTGGCGGAAGCGTGTGTATGTGTCATGATGGAAATGTCATCCATAGGAGTGCCGTGTGTCATGTAATAATAGGACTTTTGGACAGTTTGTTTTATATTTTTTGTTGCTAGGTTACCGGGCGTGTGTCGAGTGTGTCACACAGCTGTTTCCAGTTTTTGTTTCGCCCTTTTTTTTGTTTGTTCTGCTGACAGATAAGAAAGCACACGCTGTCGATAAACTGTGATATCTAATTTGTTGTACTCTTAAAATAAATATACAGAGCGTTTAGATTTTGTATTAAATATATATTTTAACCGCTTGGTAGGAACGATTCAAACAAGTGAAGTTAGTAAATAATACAGGTGAGTCACCTGTTTTATTTTTTTCAAAACGCCATGTCAAGAAAAAGTCACTTTTCAGCGTGTCAAGAAATTCAAGATTGGAGTGAGGATGATGTTCAAGAAGTTCTTAAAAAAGTACGTATTCGTAATTATAATATTTGTAAAAATTATTTCTCCAATCAATAAATTCAATTCTCCCACAATTTCTAAGAAAATATAAATCTATTACATCTTAATAATGCTATGTGCTAGTTGAAACAATGTGTAATATTTTAAATTTTACTGGTACATTTTCTTGCCAAAAGTATTGTAGTGTTGAATAAATTGTTGAATCGCAGGCCTACATTTGATTATAGAATGTCAGAAAGTATTGTTACACATCTCCCCCTACTACTTCCGGTAAAATCAATTAGAATCACATTTAATAAGGAAAAATTAATCAAAAGAAAGAAAAAAAAGCGCGGTGGTTTTATCAATGCGTTCTATTATGTGACTTTTATATTGTATCAACTATTAAACACGTCTTATTTTAATAGCTTAGCTTGCAATTTATTTATACACACAATAACTATTTAATTCAAATGAAAGCTCAGAAATAGACATTCGTTGTCTGTGTTCAATAATCGCGGTTCTTTGACGCCATAAGATTTAAATTAATACAATATTTTTCCGTGTATGAAGTTGTAGTTTGTACACACCTCGATACACCTTTCAAGAAACTACTAAATATTGTCTTACAGCCTTAACATATCCTCCTATCCATAAATTAAACGATCACGATTTCTACCGCCGGCAAGTTATATGTATTCATTTACAACAATGACTTTACTGTAAACAAAATTGGAATCAAAACTAGGATTTCATGTTTTCCGTGCGTGGTATAGTGTAAAACCTAATTGAAATCCTGCGTCTAAACAGGTTTCTTTTTATCATATTAAAATACATATACACTTTTTATGGGCGAAGGGATGAAAGGGTCATAGGGTTCAACCCCCCCTTTCCCTACCACCCAGTAATGTTCCTAAGTTTTTAATAGGAAGATTTAAGATGACTTATATTAAACTTTAAATAACTTATATAGGCGTTCACTTTTCAAAAATCAGTAGCTTTTATAAGCATTAAATTTTCACAAGATTTCCAGGTGAATATTAGGCCTACTCTAAATGGCTTCTAGAGGAAATTATTTTCTAAAAGAAATATCTGTAGGGAATCATTATTATTATTATTATTATTATTATTAGCACCGCGTCTTACTACCCGTTCGGGTTATACGCACTTACGCTAATGTGTAATGGTAGGGTGATTGTGAGATGAAATGGAGGACCTACAGTTTAACGTGGAATCCGAACCACGGTGGAGGCCTGGCATTCCCCACATTCACAAGATGTCTTGTTAGAGGTGAAGGAAGGGTTTGGTAATCAGATAAATCTGTGCCGGGACCTGGAATTGAACCCCGGCCGCCAGCACAGAAGTCTGACACCTTACCCCTAGACCGCCAGGTCACCGACTGTAAGGAATAAGTCCAAATAGGTTTTATAGGCATATAATATTTATATGAAAAATTCCTAGTGAAGACCACTCCAATAAACTTCTAAAAGCATTCAATTTTCAAAAATGTGTTGGAGTAAGTCCAGTTTCAATAGCTTCTAAAAGTATCTAATTAAAAAAAAAAATCAGGTGCGGACCATTCAAAATAGCTTCTAAGGGCATTGAATTCAAACAAATTGTATGACTGCTTCATATAGGTCTAGCTTTTAGAGTTTTTAATTTTTGAAAGAAAATAATAAATAAATAAAGTCAGGCAAAGAACACTATACAACTTCAAGGGCGTTTCAATATTTTTTAAATCTGGGCGAGGACAAATTCAAATATATTATAATTAATGTATTACAAAAATCTGTTGAGCAACACTTAAAATGGTTTTTATACGTATAAATATTTTCAAAAATTCCCTAAGGAAACTACTCCAAATAGCTTCTAAGAGTATCCAAATTTAAAACATTTTTGAGGCGAGCATTATTTTAAATAGTTGTTAAAAGAGTATAATTTTCTAACATTAACTGAAAGTGAGGATATAAATTCTCTAAAAAAAACCTTTATGTTACTTGCCTCCCCTTACCCTCTTATACAGATAAAATTCCACCACTACCTTATAAAATAACAATATTCTTATTTCTTAAGGTTTAATAGTAAGTCTTAACATCATGTCATAAACTTAACATTTTGGAACCCTCTCACCCCAAAAATTAAATTCTCCCTACCTCCATGAAACTCAAACGGTTGTGTCCGAGGGATATTCAACAACAATAAAGAGTAACGTAAGCCATTTTTAAAAATAAACCCATTGTATTTTTGTTTTGTAAAGAAATATTAATAAACTATGAACTAGAGTTTAAAAATTAATTTTACTTGAATGGCTCTAAATGATTTGCATTGACAATAATTAATATATCTTGACTGCGCATACAAGTTAAATAAGTGTAGCAAAATTGACTACTAAAGGTACAGTAGCCCCATGACTTCTTTGGTGCTGACTGACAGCTCACAGCTGACAGCTAAAAGCTTTGAAAAGTTACCAGACCAAATTATATATCCCTACGCCGAACCATATGATCTGCAAAAACATGTATTTAGCAGCTGTCACTTCTGGCGGTCAAAATTTAGGTATGTACCTAAATGTTGACTGTCAGAAGTCAGCTGTGAGCTGTCAGTGAGCACCAAAGAAGCCATGGCGCTACTGTAGTTAATTTTATCCTCTTTGGATGGACTTAGACACTTATTTCAGTTTATAAGATACGATGTCTTACAGTCTCTTGGCCTACTACACGCATAACACACTACCATGGCACGAACACGTGACTAGTGAAAATATTTATTATTAATTACTCTTGTAGAATACTCGTCCAGAACAATATAATAATTTTCTTGACAATGAAGCCTTGCATGTGATTTGACAAAAATAGCTAATCTTTGATGTTAAATTAATAATCAAAAAAATTGCTAGTTTAGTCATAATAATTTCGTTTCTGCAAATTTGACTTAAGGGCACCAACTACCGTACTTGAAGGGAAATATCCGCACGCTGTTGTATTTCTTACGGGAACGGCAGTTTTCAAGCTACCAAACCACAAATAATAGTAACTATATTTTATGTTGTGACATTATTTTATATTATTTTTCTGTTAAAGGAAAGATTGATATATATTTATCCATAGTTCCCGGGCTCGATGGAGTATTTGGCTAACGCGCTAGTTTCTTGTTGAGCTATACTGCCGAGGACGGGGAGATCGAGGTTCTAATCTCTATCGGTTGAACTGGGTGTGGTTTTTTCCTAAATGGTTTTCCACTCTCCCTCCACTTCCTATAAATTCAACCTTCTCCATTTATAATCCATTAGCGTATTTAGTACTTAAGCGTATAACCCGAACGGTATAGTAAGACGCGGTGCTAAATAAATAAAATAAGGTTCCCGGACGCTTCCATATTATCTGTTAAGCAGTGGGTTTGTGACGGGGTCAACTCGGCCTCGTGAGGTCAAATGAGAAGCTACTCGAATGAAAAAATTAGCGGTCCTGGTCTAGAAAACTGAGATTAACGGTCGGAGGTTTCGTCGTTCTGACCATATTACATCCTCTATTAGCACAAACTGGCGCTATCTTCGCCAACAGACGGTGGTCGGTTGGTATAGCTTGATTGCAGGCTGACGCCGTATTATTTTATCTGTGTTTCTAACTCTCTCTTTTTATATCCATTACTGTTTCCAGCCTATGGCCTAGGTCAATTTTTTTTATAAAGGCCTTTCGTAGCTTCATATGCCTTATAACAGTGGTTCTCAAACATTTTATAGATTGTACTTCTTGGCCATGATTTAAAGTTTAATCTACCCCTAAGATAAAAAAAAATCCAAATGACGGGCTTTAAAAATAATAGCCTCATGGTAAATTATTGATCTATTTAATCTATTGGGGAAAAATATCCGTATATCATAATATTTTTAATGTGAGAATCCTACTGTTGTAACCTTAACATTATCTATTGTTAAGAATCGTTATGAACAGTTAAAACACCATTATTTTACTGTAAAAAGTCTGTAGAAAAGTTTTATACTTTTTTTGATGCCTGGTTGTCCAGTCGAAAGTTTCAAGCACAGGTCCGGCTCCAAATTTCGCCTATAGCAGTACTTATTTTTTTAGGTATAGCATGGATGAAAAACCACTCTAAGAGAGATACATTGTTGAGAAAGACATAATAAACTGCTAATGTAGAAGATGTCAGGTAGAGGGATGAAAATTCTCAGAAATAGTTCTCCAGCCGAAAAAACACAGGGAAAAGTGGAGTGGTAATAACCAATTAACGATAACTGCCAACAATTAGGTTTTTCCATGTGTCCCTTGTTATTTTGCCAACTTTCCCTTGGGAGCTGCTCGCGTACCCCCTGAAAAATACCAGCGTACCCCAGTTTGAGAACCGCTGCCTTATAATATCACTTAAGACTAAGACAGGCACAACATCCAGTCCCCGGTCGTTAATTTATCAATATGAAATGGGGTAAACCCATATTTTCATCAATTATAAATTTTCGGCCACGCAGGAAATCGAATCTGAGACCCTAGCTTAGTAGGCAGACACGCTACAGACTAAGCTAAGGTGTCGGACTGTTTCTAATCACTTACTTTGATCTTAGAACTGTGACATTTAGCGTTAAACTTGGTTAAAAATGAGTTAATTCTACTGTTTCATTCAATTTTTTTAAAATCTATCAAATATAATTTTTTATTTATTTATTGATGATACCTTCCACCTCAATTTTGACCCGAGCACTATTTTTTTTTTAATAACACACCGTTTTCTAAGTAATGAAGGATTTCTTGACGTTTTCTACCCTCACATTTGATTAACATAATCATCAATTGCGCTAAATATGAGAAACAGTTATAAAAAATAACCTTCTTCAATGGCCGAATGGTCTTAAGGGGTCTCTCTCGTGTTAGACTGGCCTACTGATGAACGGGAGATTGGGGTTTGAATCTCGGTTGGTTCTACTGAGGGTGGTTTATCCTAAAGGGTTTCCCACTCTTCTCCCACGCAAATTACCTCCAGAATGCTTCCGTCCTCATTCTTACCCCACTATAGTAATAATTATATATGCGTACAACCTGAACAGATAGTAAGTAAGACGTGGAGATAAAAAAAGTTTAAAAAAATTACAAAAGTAGTAAATATTGTAAAAGGGTTTGTGAATGTTTCGGAAAAACGTACTAACATATCATGAATGTTAACGTTAAAAATAAAATTCGAAATTTGATTAACTCAATTTCCAAAACCTTGAATCTAGCATTTATTTTATGAATAACTCAATGAAGCAATGATGGATTAAATAAGCAAACTATTATTTGTTAATTAGGGCTATAGCCGCATCTAAATATCACATTCTTTGAATTGAAAAATGACACCTGGACACGGGAATTTAACCCGGAACCTGTAGGCTAGTGTACCTATTTTCTAATTACTGAGCTATCCAGGATTCGTTCTGTGCCAAGGGTCATTCTTAACTCAAATTTTAAGGCAGAGTCTGTGATGGACGTGCAGAAATGGTCAGCTGAGTGATCAATTAAGATCACAAGGTATCGGTTAACTCAATCACCGAATAATCAAACCGAAAATGGTTCTCTTCTCACCCGGTCTTCTTAGGAGTTGTTCATTTGTCACCCTGTCTGTCTACTTGATCTTCTCAAGTCTTCTCCAGAATCACATTTAAAAATGGAAATCTTAATACTACTAACCCAAATACAATTCATAACCAGTTTATGAAACCGCAGGTGATTCTCAGACTTCAAGGTCACGTTTTCTCCAGCATTGTTCCCAACATGGAACAAAATCAACATTTTTCCCAGAGAAGACAGACACAAACCTGCATCCTTGCGAATACTTATGGTTCTCAAGAGTGTGTTCTGTGTTAAAGAAACCACAGTGCGTTTATATGCTCTAAAACAATGATTCTCAAACTTATTCTTAGATTAAACTGCTTGATCGTGATTAAATAATAATAATAATAATAATATTTAGCACCGCGTCTTACTACCCGTTCGGGTTATACGCTTTAAGTACTAATTACCCTAATGGATTAGGAATTGGGAAGGTTGAATTAGAGGAAGAGAACCCGCATTTGCGTAAAGAGAAAGTGGAAAACCATTTAGGAAAAACCACCCCCAGTTCACCCGACCGAGATTCGAACCTCGATCTCCCCGTCCTCAGCAGTCGAGCTCAACACGAGTAGCGCGTTAGCTAACTACGCCACCGAGGCGGGTAATCGTGATTAAAAGTCTAATGTTTGTTTGATAGGTTTTTATTTAATATTTAAACATATACATAAATACATGAATAAAACATGAGAAACATAAAGGGACAAACATTAACACCAGCCCCTAAGGGCTCTCGAGAACGAACACGACATAGGGATACGTACAAATACAACAAGAATGGTAATGGCGCCCTTGCGGGCTGATATTTGCGTTCTAAGGGTTAGGGGTGGGGAAATTTTTCAAAAAACCCACCCCATCGCACATAACGGGTCGCCAGAACCGTAGGGATACACAAAACGTACAGAGGAAAGGGGAAAAGATTGAAAACAGTGAGAGGTGTACAAGAAACGGGAGAAAAAACAAAGATGTTGGTGATGATAAATGATAGTGTTTCTTAAAAGTCTAATGTAGCCCTAAGATAAAATTTCCACAAATGACAAATATAAGGTAATCAAAGGAGAAAATGTATTTCAATCACCTCGGAAATTCTCCGCCACGTTTGGTTCTATGGTCATTTTCTCTATGAGAGCTGCTTGCGTGAACCCGGGGGTACGCCCACCACACTTTGAGAACTACTGCTCTACAGGGTTGTTTCCCAAACACTGGTAAGCATACCCCTAAGGACATGCGAAGGATTTTAGGGGGTGCGCGACGTACCACCTAGAGTTCACAGCGTCGAAGACTTAAACAATTCAACTTGAGCACCCGCCTCGGTGGCGTAGTTAGATAACGAACGCGCTTGTCGTGTTGAGCTCGACTGCTGAGGACGGGGAGATCGAGGTTCGAATTCTCGGTCGGGTGAACTGGGGGTGGTTTTTCCTAAATGGTTTTCCACTCTCCCTCCACGCAAATGCAGGTTCATTTCCTCTAATTCGGCCTTCCCAATTCCTAATCCATTAGAGTAATTAGTACTTAAAGCGTATAACCCGAACGGGTAGTAAGATACGGTGCTAAATATTATTATTATTACATTCACATAGGTTTTTTTTACAAAGGGTGTCTGACGGATGAACACATAAATAAAGACGTTAAGGGAGCCGCCTCGGTAAGCGAGAAATTGTCTCGTAGAAGTTTAGCTCTAGCGCGATATTTATTTCTACGATGCGTTATTTCAAATTAGGGTTTACGCCAAAATAAAGTCTGAAGATTTCAACAGAGCTCTTTTTGCTTAGTTTTAGTTATATTAATAGAAATATATCTGTGAAAATTAATAAACTCATTTTCGACGACTTTTTAAACGTATTCGCGGAGCTGTGAGACTAGGCTTGATGGAACAGGGCTATATTTTAGCCTTATTCAAACACATTCTGTTATTTTTTGTTAGGCTCACAACAGAATATTTTAATATATGCCTATTTGAGAACAAGCAACGAACTTTCCTCTTTACCTTGAAATAATAAGTCTCGCAGTTCTCTTTTCCTTCTTTAGTAATTATATGACAAAGGGTGGTTGTAAGTGAAGGGTAAAAGTGAGATAATATTTTACAGAATAGAGAATACGTTCCAGAAAACGACACAGACTATGTAATACTATGGAATCAATCGCCCCGCTTTGGGCGTGGATTGAAACACTACGGATTAATTCCCTGATATAATAATGCTGTGATGATGTTTAGGTTGTCTATAGCTCCGTGATCGAGCGCCTATCATCACTGTACGGAAAAGATACCGTTTAACCAGCTGTTTATAGCTCCGTGGTCGAGCACTAATTAGAACGGTATAATTAATAAATGTAAGAACGAGAACTGTTGATGGCTGTTTATTCACACACGGTTTATTTAAATGACATCTGTTAATCACTTATACAAACTCCAATTAAATGCTTTATATCACTGCACACTTGTAGTATTAATGTAAGTTATTTTATAATGTGTTGGACTGTGAATGCCAGTGTCTGGCTCTGATTGACTTGTGCGTGGGCGATTTGGATCCCGGTGTAGATGTTTGGATCCCGGATGCCTGGCTGATACGCACAAACAGTTTATATATGACATACCCCTTGCATGTTTCTCCCTTCGCCAACAGTGTAAAATCTAACTAATAGAAAGAGTTCTGGCGACAGGTGTTGTGAAGGCTAGCTTCTTATTGGTATAGGGAATTGGCGTCTTCACCAAATACTGCGGAGTTGTTACTATTAACAGGAAATAGCGCAGTTGTTCTTTTAACAGGAAATATGGTATAAAAATATATTTTAAAAGTGAAATCCTTTTCACATCATTTTTGAGAAGAGCGTGTTTCTTCATGGATGAATCTTAAAAGGATACTCTACATATATTACTTTAAGAAAAAATTACCTTCATCCATGACTTTTTATATAATTTAGAGTAATCTAAACCAATATCATTACACCTATTGTATTTTAAACCGTTTCGTCTGATAGCGATTGATACTTCGCTGACCAAGGTCTCCTTAATGTGTGTCAGGTACTTTTATAAGCCTTTCTTTCCCAATGTCATGATTTTGTGAATATTCCAAATAAAACTTTACTAACATTTGTTTTTGCTTAATTTTTTTTCGCATATTTTTTATGAAAAGCCGGAAGGGGTACCCCATTGGTTATGTCATGGTGTTGAGAGTTATACACGAGTAACGAAAGGGGTTCATATAGGATCTTAGCCAGGCACATTGAAGGGTGTGTGTGTTTACCAACATATTTTCAGATAAATGTGGGTGCACTTATTTAAAATTCACCTTCTTTATCCTGCGTTCCTAGATATAATATGTTAAGAACAACCTGACCGAGCAATGAGAGTCACGGCAGTTTTTTTAAAGGGGAATGTGTGTATTTCTCTATGTGTGTGTATATATATACATATACATATACACACACACATAGAGAAATATATATATATATTTGATCTACACACGACGTTTTAAGTATACTCTATTTTTATGAATTATAGACCGTTTTAAATTAAGGGTAGTAGAAGCGATTGTGTGAAAAGAAAAAGAAAACTATAGCCTGATTTTGTTATGAAAAAGGTTTAGAAAATTCAATCATCTTTCTTTACAGCCAACATTTGTAACATATTATTAGTGTTATTTTATAAGTATTGATAATATATATCATAAGTGACAGCTGCAGATAACATGACTTGATGTATGAATATATTAAGGTGGGTTTGGTAGCTTAAGTAACTACCATGTATGGTTATTCCTACCAATCAGGATATACTGTAGTTGAATACCTCACCGTCGCATTTTATAGTCAGATCTACATAAAAATAAACCTCTCTAACAAGTTAGTATATACTTTTATGTAGACATGTTATATTAGTAAATCAAACCATGTGTTCTGCACTAATCAATATATTTTTAGAGACGGTGTCAATCTTGTAATCTGTAACTTAAATAGAGTGACTGGCCCACTTGGATAGCCTAATTTATGGTCTAAGACTATTAAGGCGCCACTCTCGCAATGCACTAGACTGCCGATGACGGGAATATTGAGGCTTGAATGCTGGTTGGATGTTCTGAGGGTGGTTTTTCCCAAATGGTTTTCCACTCTCCCTCCACGCAAATGTGAGTAAACTTCCTCAGAATTTGACCTTCCTCATCTCTGACACATTAGCGTAAATAATACATAGATGAATAAACCGGACGGGTAGTAGGACTTGATGCTAAATGTATTGGCTTTTATATAGTGGCAAAGTTGGCAAGTTTAAATCTAGTTTAAAATTCTCTACGAGGTTTCTTTTAATGGCGATTCCACTATAATTGCTGTAGGGTCAGGTTAGGCTGTTGGTATACTTAGAGTGTTTTTTTTAAACAAAAAAAACCTTTTTCGGCCAAAATAAATAAAACACTCCCTCAGTAGTATACGTTTGGTTTAATTTCCTCCACATGCCATCTCAACAAATTATACTTGAACATTTGTCATGTACACTACATCCCGGGATTCGAACAAGACTTTTTATCAAGTAGTTTTAAACGTTTCTATTCAAAGATCACTAAGGCAGGGGTCGATATTGTGGCAATTTTGAGTCAATCTCGCGGTAATTTTCAGTCGATCTCGTGGCAATTCTGAGTCAATCTCGCGGCAATTTTCGCTCAATTTCGTGGCAATTTTCAGTCGATCGTGAGAGAAAAAAACTCACATTGTCATTGAAAATCGATCTCTTAAGTCTTTTAAATTCTCATACACAGGCTGTCAAGTAATTTAAAATAATATTTGAGTGGGACCTTGATCGATTATAATAGGTTGTGTTATAAGAAATGTATAGTTTAATATTAAATCATATTGCTAATGTTAAAGGAAATGTAAATAGTTAAAATGAAAAGGTTCATTTTAATCAATTTTTTAAAAAAAGTGGGAACATAAGTATTTGAGAAAATATTGAATCTAAGGAATAAAAATAAGATGCATTGATAAAAAGAAACAAAATTAGTTTGAAGAAACACTGATCACGGGAATTTTGATGAGTTAATAAGTCTTTTGTGTCCCAAAAGGTTGCCAACCTCTGATCTAAGCCTATGTATTCAATATTTGTTTTTAGCATTGCTTTTCATGGGAAAATATTCAAGATAATTATTTTGTTGTTAAAGTTTTATACTACACGATTCTTAGTTAAATGTTTGATTTTATATCAATATTATGTTAAAACTTTTTTTTCTTACTATGAGTCTTCTGCAGAAATCTACTGCGCTCTATGTAAATTCTTGGAATTTTAGGGGAAGTGCGCTAAGTAAGTTTCTGCCTTAGTAACCATCAAAAAATGCTCCAAATAGCTTCTAGAGGCATTTGTGTCGGTGGAATCTTTTCGTCTACGGCAGTTGGGGCACCGTGCCCCCAAAGCCTCTCCCCCCTTCAACTTGGGGGTGGCTAAGTTTACGTAAGTTTGCGTTCCGGCCCTGCTAAATTTACGACTACACCACTTGTTTTACTACACGTTTGGGCTATACGCCTTGATACTAATTAAGCTAATGGTTTGATGGATATGGAAGGTTATATTTAGAGGAAATGTTCCCACATTTACGTGGAAAACCATTTTGAAAAACCTCATTACACTCGACCTAGATTCGAACCTCGATCTCCCCGTCATCGGCAGTCTAATCTACTGCGAGAGTGGTGTCTTAGACCATACGGCCATTGAAGAAGGTTTAAGAACTGCTGAAATTAAAACTTGTAGAAAATCAAACTAAGTCGTATCTGCTGAAGAAATCTTTTATGTATCTTGTCCCCAAAACATGTTTTATAATAAAATATGAGCCTTAAGGTCGGAGTGTAGGGGACGCGAGAAAAAAGTATTTATGCAGTTTTTATATCAAGATATTGTTTTTTGTCAAAATAAATTAAATAATTCTCCGGTAGAAGCATGGAGTTTAATTTTATTCATAAGGTGACCTCATTAGTTGTTGAATATATGTCAAGGGTGTCATGGAATTTAATAACAACTTTTTCTCTTCATTTAAAAATTTTCTCATCTAATGTCTCTATGCTCATGGTAGATATTCAACAACTGTTGATATCACCATGTGAAGAAAATTAAACTCGCATGTTTATACCGGAGAATTATTCTATTTATTTTGACAAAATACGTTTTGCCATAAAAACTGCAAAAATACTGCCCTTAGCTCGTGTCCTATACACTCCCTCATGTTAACGACTCACCCTGGTAGTATCGAGTCTTCTTAGTAAAGTTAATACAGCTCGGGAGAGGCGCAGCATTGCAATGACATTTCCTGCGTTCCTAATCAGAAGGAAACGGAACTAGGGAGATATTGTAAAACCATTTCCTCACTTATCCCTGGCTTAGGATTTTATTACCTCTACGGGCTATCGGCACATTTACATTAATAAGGTGGGGATGAGAAAGAAAAAAATTGGAATAAATGTATCCACACTTGCTAACAGGTAATTATCAGAGTAGTTAATCATTTTGGAAAGAAAAAAAAAGTACTTTCGGCCCGTCCAGGATTTAAACCCCGGATTATCCCCCTTCACCGACAAACCATACAAAATGAGACTGACGCCATTGGATGCGTTACCACTGATAAGTATTTTTTAAAGTAATATTAATCAATTTTTGTATTTGAAAATGAACTAAATTTTCCAGTCAACCGCTTCAGTGGTCTCCAAGAAGTCACTATCGCGATAAACTGGTCTGGCGATGACGGGGAGATCGGGGTTTTAATCCCGTTCAGGTGTACTTAGCAGGGTTTTTTCCCCTCCTGGATGTGTTCCCACTCCCTTTACGAAAATATGGGTACATTCCCAATATATTCTACCTTTTACATCCCTAAATTAGTATAAATAAACAGATAGTCCGAATAGGTATAGTATGATTTTGGTTGGAAGAACAGTTTAGACAATTCAACAACAAAAATTTGCCGCCAACATTGATAACTTTACAATATTATTTGTGTTATTTTATAAGTATTTATAATTGACAGCTGCAGATCACGTGACTTGATTTATTAATATATTGAAACCTGCTTCTGTGGCCGCATGATCTAACGCGCTACTATCTTAGTAGACTACAGTGTCGATGTTGGGGATATCGAGGTTCGAATCTCGGTCGGGTGTGCTGAGGGTGTTAAATGATGTGCACAAAATCAATTTTGCTTTCCTTTGGTTTTTAAAGAAAAATGTAGAAAGCAGAAATATACATACAAATTAATAGGCCTATTTGGTTAAAATTTAGCAGGATGTCATGGGCAACTGTAAAAGGTGAAGAGTTCCAGATTTATTTGGAATAGACTGTACTTGAAAGCAACACACGGTTCTAATTTATTCGGAAGACAAGTTAGATCGTTCACGTCACTTTCTAGCCACAGTAGCCCCATGGCTTCTTTGGTGCTAGCTGACTTATGAAAGTCAACATTTAGGTATATACCTACATTTTGACCGTCAAAAGTGACAATTTGCTAAACACATGTTTTTGCAGATCATATGGTTCGGCGTAGGGATACATAATTTGGTCTGGTAACTTTTCAAAGCTGTCAGTCAGCAACAAAGAAGCCATGGGGCTACTTCTAGAATCTTATGTACTTTACATTAAACATTACCCGCCTCCGTGGCGTAGTTGGCTAACGCGCTAGTCGTGTTGAGTTCGACTGCTGAGGATGGGGAGATCGAGGTTCGAATCTCGGTCGGGTGAACTGGGGGTGGTTTTTCCTAAATTGTTTTCCACTCTCCCTCCACGCAAATGCAGATTCACTCCCTCTAATTCAACCGTCCCAATTCCTAATCCATTAGTGTAACTAGTACTTAAAGCGTATAACCCGAACGGTTAGTAAGATGCGGTGCTAAATATTATTATCATTATTACATTAAACATTTTTCACTGTCTCTTGGTATGCGTAGCCTTACATTAATTACGCTGGTGTGATTGGGATTAGAAAGGTATAGTTTTGGATTAAATGTACCAGAGTTCTCGTGGAGAGTGAGAAGTCACGTATACCTAGAGAAAAGTCACCCTTTCTGCACCTTACTGGTACTCGAACCCCGATCTACCCATCAGTGGCAATCCAGTTTAACACTAGAAAGACCATTCGATCACTGATATGGGCTGTATATATTTCATTTGGGTGTACTATCTTAATTTACAATCGAAAAAGGCCTATACAAACATATTTTATAAATGTTTTAAATTATCTATCTCTCTTAAATAAGCGTATGCGATGGGTGAGTTTGTTTCCGGTTACTGTTGATTACGTCATTGACGTCGACACCACAGTCACGAACGTGAAATAAGATACCCGTTTCAATATACTATACGCCTCATTACCCTCATCCCTCGTTTTGTTATTTTTTTTCCCTTTTCCCTTTTCTATTTTTATTTTTTCATTTCAAATTATTACAAAAATTTCTCGCAACTTATCAAAAATCTGTTAGCGAACCACAGTTTGGGAGCCACTGCCTTAGGCTGGTTGAGTTAAGTACAGATTGTATTTGATAGCATGATGGAGGACCAATACCTTTCACACGGGCTAGTCGAGTCACCCCGAGTCTAGCCGAGTATAGCCGAGTCTAGACGAGTCTAGACGAGTCTAGACGAGTCTGAGTCCATGATGCGGCAGATTACAGATTTCGTCAGTCCAGCAGAGTCAAGTGTATTATACCCACGTGCTTTCCAAGGCTAATAGCATGGACACTGGATACCTCATTGTTCTCGTTCAAGATAACCTTTCAATTTACAACCCGTCCCATCTCAAACATCGGGATAGAAATACAGTTAGTTCCCGCTATTTTGGAAACAAAGATGCATCGTTTCATGTGGGTAAATCCGCATTAAGCGACGTCTTTTTAGGCGTCTACGCCGGTGCCTCCATATAATTATATTTATAGAAACCGTTAGGACTGCATCAATCTTGCTCTTCGATCAAACTAGTGGACTCGATGACTCGACTCTAGAATCAGATTGGACTCGACTCGACTCTAGAGTCAGATTGGACTCGACTCGACTCTACTCTGGGCTCGTTGGTGTGTAACCAGACTTAGAGGTCAACAGAGAGCCACGTAACTCTCTTATGAGGGGGTGAAAAGGGGGGGATATAAGGTCTACTTGGTGCTACAAGGGCCACAGGGGCGTCAAACAGGGTCAAAATTAAAGTGCCGCATGGTTTATGAATGACTCTTAGACCAGGCGTGTCCCACTCGTTTGATCTGAAAGACAGCATTGAAAATTGTAAATATTGAGGGGACCGTAGTCAAAAACAAACTCTGTACTGTCTAATTTGTTTTTAGCACCATGTCTTACTACCCGTTCGGGCTATACGCTTATATAGTAATACCGCTAATGGTTTTAGAGATTAGGCAAGTTATATTTAGAGGAAGTGTATCGGCATTTGCGTGGAGGGAAAGTGGAATACCAGTTTGTAAAAACCACCCTCAGTACATCCGACCGAGATTCAATCTCCCCGTCATCGGCAGTCTAGTCTATTGCGAGAGTAGCGCCTTAGATCATGCGGTCACCGAAGTGGGTGTCTATCTGGAAATTACAAAAAAAGAGAAGCGTAGACTCCAATAATATAAAGCAATAAGACAAACGCTGTATATTTTATCGAATATAATTGTTGTTTGGTTTAACTCCATATGAGAAAATAACTTTCACATATTTCACATAGTGCGTCAACTCCAACAATCTTTGTGGATTGATCCATGTGGAGGAAAAAGCATAGATTCTGGACACAGGGCGCAAACAGTGCATCCGCACAGGCCGCACTCCCCCATCCCCGCTTGTTTGGTGAGAGATTGGTAAAACAAGTTGTGGGAGGGGAGGGAATGTTTGCTTTGTTCTCTCATATAGTAAGCTCCCTGTATAGGCTACTGAACCCTCCCCCCTCCGCATTATTATTTTCAACACACATATTGAAGAATCATCATAGACTCTACCATAAAATATGAGTGACTATCGACATTTTTTATGAGGAATAAATTAAATTTTCAAAATAAAATATAGCCTATGTTACTCGCTGATAATGTAGCTTTATATTGGTGAAAGAATTTTTTAAATCGGTCCAGTAGTTTTTGAGTTTATCCATTACAAACAAAAAATCAAATCTTTCCTCTTTATAATATTAGTGTAGATATATCAAAGATTGTCAGAGCATAAAAAACCCAAAAATAATAGCCGTGTTTTCTCGGTTGATCCGGTATCGATGGAGCCGAGGATTAGTGCACCAATTTAAAAACAGCATCATTACTTATGTTAGATTTAAACGAGTATAACTTAGTGGTCAATGGATTTTAAGTTTAAAAACAATATTAAAATGGACAGCAATTACGAGCTAGAAATACATGGCAGTAAGTAGGTACTTAAAAACAGTTTAAATGGATAATAGAGAGTACAAATGATCTAGGCCTAGCTAATACTAAATACGTACCTAATGTTTTCTTAAGGTTATTTTGAAAACATATGGTTAGCTTGACATGTGTAAGTAATAGGACTAGTCAAAATAATAACAAATCTAACCAAGAATAAAATTAAATAACTCACTTTCCGTCAATTTGCAGTAAATGTACATCCATTGACTAGGAAGTTATACTCGTTTAAATCTAACATAAGAAATTATGCTGATTTACTCTACCCCAACTGCCATTTTTGTTTAAGTAGAACATCTCAAAATCGTTTTTGCATTTCAACTTGGTCAGAACCACTTGGTCGATAACAGGACGTAACCAAGTCAATCGCGTGTGGTTTGATTTATTGGACCGGTGGAGCCATTGGGTTAAGCGAGTTCTTCCTTTAAAACTACACCGATTTACACTTGTCTAGCTGTGGTGGGCATGTCTCACGATAACTTTTGAATGCTTCAACCGATTTAATTCAAACTCAGCACAGTTCTTTGTACCTTTATACCGATCAAGAATGTTGGGGAAGAAATTCCAAATAAGGGTTGGGAAGAAATCAACGATTATTTGTATAAAAACCTTATTATTATTATTATTATTATTATTATTATTATTAGCACCGCATCTTACTACCCGCTCGGGTTATACTCACTTACGCTAATGTGTAATGGTAGGGTGATTGTGAGATGAAATGGAGGACCTACAGTTTAACGTGGAATACAAACCACGGTGAAGGCCTGGCATTCCCCAAATTCACAAGATGTCTTGTCAGAGGTGAAGGAAGGGTTTAGTAATATGATAAAACTGTGCCGGAACCGAGTATTGAACCCCGGACCCCCAGCACAGAAGTCCGACACCTTACCCTTAGACCACCAGGTCACCTTATAAAAACATTGCTTCTAACATTAATTATTACAATGTATCTACCTTTTAGGGCATTTCCTGATGCCTTATACGGCTGAAAATTGGTGTATAGATGCAAACTACTGTAATAACACTAAACAACAATTTTTATGTTTTTATTTTTCGGTGGGTAGGGGGAAGTAAGGCAGATAACTGTAGACCCCGCAAATGAACTTTGACCACAGCACCTACGTCTGCTAAGAGTAGCCTTGTTAGCACACCATCCTCATATACTAGAATTTCCCAAATTATGCCAAGTTCCCAAATATCACATTCCTAAATTTTATATTTCCAAGGCCTTTATAAAAAGAAGAATAAGAACGCATTGCATTATGGTTCATCATAAGGTCCGCGGAGGCTGCACAAAATCAATGGATAGCGCGCGTGAGTTCGACGTTCCTGCTCTAGACCATTCGACCACCGAAAAGAAGACGGAATTGATTCTTAATTTTGAGCCTAAAGAGAAATGGTAACTGTCACCCGAGCGGAGAAGATTCTCCCGGCGACAGCGACATAAGCAATCAACCATTATCGCTCTCCGCCTCCGGGAAGTGAACAAACCCAAAAAAAACTTTCTTATCGCCGCGAGAAGGAAACTGTTTGTGACGTCACGCTAAAAGTGACCTTGTTCTTCTCGCCTCTGCTCCAGAAGTGTCCTCTTTTTTATTGTCTTCCATCGAATATAGAGTCCAAAGAAATTTCGGGAGAATTGGTGAACACAACTTGTCTTCCTTATTCGCCCCTTATGCTTTTTGACCCTCTGTGCGTCTATCAATTGAAGGTTAGGTTTTGTTAGGTTGGGTAAAAGTCTCGTCTATAATCTAATTTTATTGTGATTAACCATCAAAAAGGGTTTTTTGAGTTTTCTACAGTAGGATCAGACTGATTTGACATTGAATAGTTGGATAATTCTAATCCACCAGGAGTGCCCAAGAAGTTTTCTCCGCAATTTTCGTGTGTTCACTTTCCAGGGCTTTATATAACGTATATAAAATGTGTGTGATTATATATAGCATATTTTTTGATTATTGATTTAGTGTGTATCATCTGCATACTCATACAAATGGTTAGTTAGAATTTGGGATATTTTGAATTTCTTTAAATATCCCTTGGACTTCTAATATAAAAAAGTTATATCGGAAGGGTCCTCTTAGGGGAAAAAACCTTTCAGAAGACTATTCGTAATAAAATCGGGCTGTACATACTTCATAAGATCCGTATCTTTATAATTCTTAAGTCCGCCTGAATTTCAACTTTTGTGTACGCCTTCCAGCTCCTTAATCACGTTATTTTGTGTCGACCAATGAGAAAATATAATACATTTTAAAACAAAATGCATCGAAAAAAAACCATCCCGGCAATTCTCTAAACAAAATAATCATCTTCCTTTTTTTATTTAATGTTTTTAGTTAAAATAACGTAATCTTTAATGAAATGATAAGCGTTTCATTTCGATTGGACCATTGATACTCATGTGTGTTTATACATGTGATTGGCGGTCCGTAGCTGTCCGTAACGACGGTCCTTCGGGTGGGAGTGTAGGGGACGCGAGAAAAGGTAAGGAGTTTTGTGGTTTTTATAACAACACTTTTTTCAAAATAAATCAAATATTGCCCCACTAGAAACATGTAGTTTAATTTTCCTCACGTGGTGATATCAACAGGCGATGAATATCTGTCCATAGCGGCATCAGATGACAAACTTTTTAAATGAAGAGGAAAAGTTGTCATTAAATTCCAATACACCTTTGACAGATATTCAACAACTGTTGATATCACCATGTGAATAAAAATAAACTGTATGTTTATACTGGAGAAATATTTTATTTATTTTGGTCAAAAAATTGTTTGTTATATAAACTGCAAAACTACTATCCCTTAATTCGTATTTCTTATACTCTCACCGAGGGGAAACCCACATTTTATCAATGATACTTTTTAGGCTATACTAAGAACCGAACCCGGTACCCTTATCTCAGTAGGCAGACACGCTACCAGCTGTTACTAACCTAATACATAGTTTCCCGACCGATTTTCTCCCCCGAAAATTTCAAAAACACAAAAATAAACTTCATTGAACAGAAAATCTTTTAGAAATAAGGGGACGAACTAAATGTGTTCACAATAATTTGACTTTCTGACAAGTTTTATAGGTGTCCAAGCGAGTTTTTAATTAATTATTTTATCATTTAATTTTTGGAACCCGCTTCGGTGGCCGCATGTTTCTAACGCGCTTCTTTCACTGTAGACTGGACCGCCGTTTATTGGGAGATCGGGGTTCGAATCCTGGTCGAATGTACTAAGAGTGGTTTTTCCTAAATGATTTTCCCTTATTCCTCTATGCAAATGCGGGTACACTATAAATTCGACCTCCCTCATTCCTAACATATTAACGTAATTTGATACAAAAGCGTATAACCCAAACGGGTAGCAAGACGCGGTGCTAATTTTTTTAAAATAAATGTTTCCCGGTCGGGTAGTAAAATCGTGGCAGTGAAAAAAATAATTTTCTAAAATAATTCAAAGCTCGTTTGACCACACTTAAACCATTGTTTTTTTTTATCGTGTTAGCTGGTGTGTGGTGGTGAAGGGGGGAAGGAAGGGGGAAGAAGTAGTACTAATGTATACGTCCAGTCTAGCAGCTGCGCTTGTTTTGTTAGTGTTCTTTATAGGGTTAAAGGTTTGGGGGATTGCACTGCCCAGTCACTGGAGTCTTGTATGCCTCAGAAGGCCATATTCGTTAAAAAAAAAAGGGGGAGGGGTCTATATTCGAAAGGGCATTCGAGCGTGTCGTCGTCATAAATATATCTGACCATTTCGTCAGACCAGTCTAGTTTCAATCTCGTCATTTGAAAGTCTGTACAAAAAGCATGTAACAAACAATATTATTATTAGCACTGCGTCTTACTAGCCGTTCGGGTTATACGCACTTACGCTAATGTGTAATGGTAGGATGATTGTCAGATGAAATGGAGGACCTACAGTTAACGTGGAATCCGAACCACGGTGGAGGCCTAGCATTCCCCACATTCCCAAGATGTCTTGTCAGAGGTGAAGGAAGAACAAACAATAAAAATTGTTTCATTGAGAGAAAGAAAAAAAACTGTATGCGTTCGAAGCTCCTTAATCATCTGGTACTTTGGCACAGCGATATTATTAAGTGATGTCCAATAAAATTAGAGATAAAACACACACTTTTAATTATTTTTTAATTTTGTTTATAGCATCTATAGCAACAGCCTGGTATATAACGTGGGAAATTATTTAGTAAATATCACCCTCAGTAGATCTGATTGGGATTTGAACCCCGATCTCTTGACTTCAGCAGTCCATTCTAACACTAGTATCGTCGGCCACTAACGGGTCATATATATCTAAATCTTGCCCGCACTTTTTTCACGCACACTCTCAATCGAAATTCACCCAAAAGCTATATTTTATGTCGCAACCTAACCCTCGTGGGTTTGATTTGTCAAAATAGCTCGCGGTAAGGGTTAGGTTGCAGGCAAGGCGATTGTGTGGGTTCGAAATAGTATGTAGGGTTACGAATTATGGTTTAATAGTGGTTACTAAAATATCATACAAAATGTGATGTTAAATGAAAAATAAAGAAATATAGAGACTGAACACCCGCGCTCGTGGAATAACTGGCTTAACTCGTGGAAACGTAGACCAATGGAATTGACTTACACCGTGCGTGACCCCTGCAGAACTATATATCAGGACCCTGGGCTCGACGGATACCCTCTAAGTGTCTAAGACAAGTGCTAATGATGACCCGAAGATGTAGTCTGCTAATGGTCCGACGTAAGGCAACTTGACTGTCTGCGACATCGATGGAATTGTGACAACCTCGATATATATAATAAAAAAAACTTTTATAGATCGTTCTGGCCCCTTTCCTGGCCCACTAGATCAAATATTGTTATGAATGGTCAGCATTTTCTTTCAATCTTTCTCGCTTATTACGCCATATACGATACGCCAGCACCTTTTAGCATGCGCGTCCACTCGAGTTGTGAGAATCAAAACAAACATTCAAATATTGCTCAGTGAGGATGACATAAAAATATAAAAAGGCACTTTTATGACAGCTGTAAATGTGACGATATTTAGAAAATACAAACACATTTTTTGGCTGTCAACGTCGAAAATAGTTTACAATATTATTTAGTATTATTTTATAGCTATTGGTCCCTAGCAAAGTTGACAGCTTCAGATTACACGATTACAGATTACGTATAAATAAATATATGAAAGTAATTTTAGTAACTTTTGTAACTGTAAGAGACGGTCCTTCCTGCCATAATCTTACTACAGGTAGCGCACTAGTTTATTTCGTTCTTAGTTTGCTTGTTTTTGTTTTAAGACGTATGTTTATCACTGGGCATATTACTGGTCCATCCAAGCAAATATACTTATCGTATTAGCGTGAAATAAGGGTAGAAAAACAACACCATAAGGAAAATAGCACCTAGCGCACTCGATCGAATTTCAAACCGTAAATATAGCTCTTGTGAAATGCGAGTCTAACGCACTAGATCTCTTGGACACCGCTTCGTGTTTGCAACTTGATGCTCAATTTTTTAAGGTAGGGCCTACTAGGCAGAAATTTGAAAAATCATCCGATTGATCACACACTTTCGAGATTGATTGACGTCATCCTAAAAGCGAATTTATTTCAATAATATTCACCCTTTTCCTTCTTAGTTCTGTATTGGATTGTACAATTTTATAGATTAGTAAAAGCTTTTTTTTTAAACACCGCGTCTTATTACCCTTTGGGGTTTTACGCCTATTTACTAATCATACTAATGTGTTAGGGATTAGTAAGGTCGAATTTAAATTAAGTGTACCCACATTTGCGCGAAGGAGAGTGGAAAACCATTTAGAAAAACCATCCTAAATACACCCGACTGGTGTTGAACCCTGATCTCCCTGAACCTCGGCAGTCTAGTCTATCGTGAGAGTAGCGCGTTAGACCATGCGACCACCGAAGACGGCAAGTAGAGGCTTGCAGATTGTTATCAGATTTAGCTCCTTTTTGACGGGAGTGTACTGACAGACAAAACTATTCTCTCATATTAAGTACCATATAATTATGTCCTTTAAGGCCGGTACGCCATAAACTCCCAACATTATTTTAATCCACTCCGTTGGCCTCATGGTCAAACGTGCTATTCTCGCAGTAGACTAGACTGCCAATGACGGGGAGGTCGAGATTAGAATCTCAGTCGGGTGTACTGAGAGTGTTTTTTCTAGAATGGTTTTCCACTCTGCCTACACGCGGATTTGGGTACATTTCCTAAAAATATAACCTTCCTAATCCCTAAAACCACTAGCGTAATTAGTACATATAATGAGTTTAACCCGATAGAGTAGTAAGACGCGGTGCTAAACAAACCTGTGTATGTGAGTTGCGCCCTAATCTTGAAACCGTGTACGAGTTGCGGCCTAATCTTGAAATCGTGTACGAGTTGCGGCCTAATCTTTAAATTGTGTACGAGTTGCGGCCTAATCTTGAAATCGTGTACGAGTTGCGGCCTGATCTTGAAATCGTGTACGAGTAGCGGCCTAATCTTGAAATCGTGTACAAAATGCGGTCCACTCACTTGAGAGAGGTATGAGTTGCGTCCACCTAATTAGCAGTGTGCTTTCTATCATTCTGTTTTAAATTTCAGATATAAACTATCATCGTCTATTTTCGACATCCCTCGTAATATCCAAACTTCCTTAATTCTTCTCGTTCGCTTGTTTTGGTAAAAATTTGAAGTTAGTATCATCGGAGCAAGAATTCATCTTGTTTCCTATTTCGTGAATAAATAAGTAAGTCTTACTAAACATTTAGATTGGTAATACCTAAAAACATATTTTGTTTCACCTAAGAGTGTTAAAAAACTCATTTATCTAATCTAGAAAAATAAACTGTTTTTAACAAACATCAAAGAAAACCTTAAGTAGATAATTTCCCATTTCTTAATTAAATAAGTAGGCCTAACTAAAATCAACTATTGTGTCTCACTTGAGAGTGTTTAAAATATCATTTATCTAATCTTAAAAAAAAAAATCAATTCACTAACATCTGAGAAAGAATCAAATAGCCAAAGCTATTATTTCTGCTTTTTAGTGAGGATTTCTCCATTTAGATATATTCTGAAAATTGAAAAATGACACCCTGGACACGGGAATCGAACCTAGGATATTTGGTTTAGTATGCCATTGCACTAACCACTGAGCTATCCAGGAATCGTCCCGTGTCAAGGGTCATTCTTCACTCAGAAAGAGTTAGTAGATAAAAGACTATCGAAGCGATTACCTACCTTTGGTGCTTTTACTCTCCGAGAACCCTAGGAGAGATAAGTATTGTGATCGTCAAAAAATCGAACTCGAGATTTTGATAAATGTCTACGTTTCATGACCCCCATAAAATGAAAAAGTGGTTTTCGCGATGCCGTCTGTGTCCTGGCATAGAGCCAAAAAACTTTTTTCAATCGGGTTAAATCTTGATATATAGGGTTTTTATTAGATTCCCCCAGAAAAAATTTTGTAATTATATTAAGGGTATTTTACTGAAGGGTAAAAAGAGAAAGAAAAAAATCAATTTTCTTGAAATCCGTTTTATTGATTTTGATTGCATCTAGACACTTTTTAACATTACAAACAAAATGGCTATTCTCATTTTCCCATGAAATTGACTTTGAGGGTACTTTACGTGAGTAGAAATTTTCAATTTTGATCATTTCTCCGCAACTATTGCAGATACACAGTTACTTATCACTGTAAAGATGTACTTTTAAAAATATAAATATTTTATAAAACCAATAGTCTCTGAGCTAAAAGCATATTATATATAAGGGATGTGTGAAGCTTTGAAAAATATAAAAATATTGACAGCTAAAATACTCAATTTATTACTGCCATTCTGAGCTGTTTTGTAGATAAAAAATTAATATTCATATAGAGAAAATCATGAGTAATTGAATTGGATTCTGTGATAATAGTTTTATTTATCAGATTGAAACAAAACATTACCACAAACAATTTTGCAATAAAACCTTCGATTTGGCTTCGAGAATATTTTATAATTACATTCGATTCGAGTTCGGCTCGAATTGAAACAGTGGACTTAGCAAATCCCTAATATATATATATACGGGTATATTTGAAAATGTGAAATTGATTCCAGTGTATATTTCATTTATGGTCTTTTGGAGGGTGGTTCTGCAACAATATATCTTATTTTGTTTCATAAATCCTACAAGTTGTAAGTAAATGTCTAGTAAATGGTTTTTTTTTAACACGATTGATGTTGTAGGTATTTTGAATTTGTTGACTCCCAATATCTACTAGCTAATGTTACGGAAACTAAATTGATCCCATTTTCGGGGTTGTCAAATAAATAATCTAGAAAATAGGGCTTCGACATGAGTTTACTAACCCGCTTCGGTGGTCGACTGCTTTGAGACGTCACTCTCACAATAGATTGGACTGCCGATGACGGAGGGATAGGTGTTCGGTAATTTTCCTCACATGGTGATATCAACAGTTGTTGAATATCTGTCATGAGCGTAGCGATATTAGATGAGAAACTTTTTAAATTAAGAGAAAAAGTTGTCATTAAATTCCAGGACACCCTTAAGACAGATATTCAACAACTGTTGATATCAACACTTGAAGAAAATTAAACTCTAGTAGGTTTATAATAGAGCATTGTTAAAGTTATTTTGGCCAAAAAACAACACCATATTGTTTTGATATATTATTATTATTATTAGCACCGCGTCTTACTACCCGTTCGAGTTATACGCACTTACGTTAATGTGTAATGATAGGTTGATTGTGAGATGAAATGGAGGACCTACAGTTTAACGTGGAATCCGAACCACGGTGGAGGCCTGGCGTTCCCCACATTCACAAGATGTCTTGTCAGAGGTGAAGGAATGGTTTGGAAATCAGATAAATCTGTGCCGGGACCGAGGATTGAACCCCGACCGCCAGCACAGAAGTCTGACACCTTACCCCTAGACCGCCAGATCACCTGTTTTGATATAAAAACTGTTAAAATAATGCCCTTAAATCACGTTCCCTGCTCTCCAACCTTATGGACTTGTTATAACATTATTTACTATGCATCTCAAATATTATAATTTATAGTTAATCTACTATTATGAATTCTGGTCTCAAGTTCAACAACTCTATATCTGTCCGAGAGTGAGACTTGTTTTGTTTCATAGTTGTCCAAAGAAACTATGTTCGCCGTATGTATGACGAATGTTAACTGATCACATATGTTGGGCGGCCTACCTACTTCACACATGTATCTGTTTTAGTAATCACTGATTGAAGAAAGAGCGGCAAGCATCGCCCGCTCGACTTCTTAAACAAACATGTGTTCTAAATCTAATGAAGACCACCTTGGAGTTGCCGGGTGGTCAGAGAGCTGGACCTATTGGTCTAGAAAACCCCGGTTCGAACCCGGCTGTTGTCTCTGCCACTCAATATGGGTGAATGGGTTTCTTCTATCATATAAATAGGGATAACAGTGTATACTGACCTGGGGTAAAGTTATTTTTAAATCATGTAGCACTTTGTTTAGAAAGTACACGTTAAACATCTGAACATGATATCATTTCATTTGTTTTAGCATCGCGTCTCATTACCCGTTTGAATTATACGATTATGTACTAATTACCCTAATATTTTAGGTATGAGTAAAGCTGAATTAGTAGTAAGTGTACACACATTTGCGTGGATTAAAAGCATTGAAAAAACTACCCTCATTACACACGGTCGGGAGTTGAACCCTGAACTCCCCGTCATAGGTAGTCAAGTCTATTGCGAGAGGTCGGCAACTTTCTTATATATATATATCGTGAGGCGTTTAGGTTTAAAAACCAATTTGGTAGACCAATTTAAGAAAAAAATCTAGGAAATAACTTCAACGTTATGTTTTTCATAAATTAATTAGTTATGTATTAGTCAATTTTTTTATGAACACAATTTTGTTTGCTAAGTCCTTGGCGGGTCAGATGCGGCCCGCGGGCCGAAGGTAGCTGACTGCTGCAGAACATTTGAACCCTGAAGCGTGTGATCTGAAGTTGTCAATATTGATAGATATTATCAATACCTATAAAATTACACTCATAAAATAGTAAAATAAAATCAATGTTGACCGCAAACAAATTTATATTTCTAAAAGTTACGTTCCAGGCCCTTTAATAATCCTACTAAATTTGATGACCTATTACCAATGTTGATAACTGTATATTTATATTTAATCCGCTCTTAAAGGTTATATTTATGGTGACCCGACTATAGCTGTTATATTGCGGGTGTGGCCAATGTCGCTGTAACATTCCGCGGTCAGCACATCCTTGATCGGATTAATGCGTGTGTCGTGTCTTGTGTGCTTTCTCGACTATTGAATAGGTGAAAGCGATATTTCAACAATAAATAAAGAGGGAGGGGGTGGGGTGGGGGAGAGTTTGTTGCTAAATCTTTGGGACTATCATCGATTCTTGGTACAAGTGCACAATGCGCATGCGTCACGGAAAGAATGAATCTCCTCGAAGTGCTCGTGAAAAAGAGCGCGAGTCACTCCACGAAGAATAGTTTTCCCTCGACGCGTCTTACTACCCTTTCGAGCTATACGCATATGCACTGTAGTAATGCTAATGTGTTAGGGATGAGAAAGTTGGGTTTAGAGGAAGTGTACCTCCGAATTTGTGTGGAGGGAGAGTGGAAAAACCATTCAGAAACAAAAAACACAGTACCCCTAACTGGATATGAACTTTAATTTTATCTTAAAAGTGTCGTAGATTTTTTTAAATTTAAAATTTAAACATTTTTACTTGTCACAAGTCTTCTGATAATTCTCACCTACATTTTGTTCAAAACGATATTAAAACATACCAAACAACTTATTAAATATTGAGATTTCTAAAGGTTTGCAACGTTTGCATCAATCCTCTCTTTCACAGTGGCTCCCAAATTTTCTCGACTCGCGAACACCTTTCACGAACATCCGAGTTGCACGAACCCCCTGGTAGATACTCATACCCACTCATTTAATTGTATACCTAATTTTTATGAAATTTAGTTATTAATCGTAATCTAAATGTTTAATACCTTTAAATTAACCTACTATAGCTCGTTAGCTACTTTTGGATACCTCACCAAATATAATGGAATAATATTGAAACTACTTAAGTACAAGTTCAAATAATTATACATTTGTTTTAAAAATTAAAAATTAAATTAAATAAGCAAAGTAGTGTAGTAACATTTTCTTATCTTTACTGTTACAATATTATCACATTTCACATGTTTTTAACGTGGTACTGGAAATTGCTGCATTGACATAACTGAAATAGCCTCCTTCAATCATAAAATGTCATGCCGATTTAAGTTTAAAAATTGTTAACAAGTTTTAACAGCTACTCACCTCTTCACGTGACAAAGTGAGAAGGATGCTCTTGCTTTAGATGGAACTGAGCTTTAGATTCAGGAACCACAGATGATAAATAAAGTCTCAAGTCACTTTCAGCATTGAGCTTGTTTCTGTATTATTAATTTTTAGATGGGCATATGAAGAGAAATATTTCTCGCTCAAATACGTAGAAGAAAATGGTAACAAAGCTGTAATAGCTCTATTCTCTAACGCTGGGAACTCCTTCTTTAAACTTAACCATAAACCAATTAACACAAAGATTCATAGCTTTTCTTTAATTCAAAATCAGTGGAAATTTCAAAGAGCTGCTCTTTTTCACTGACGCTTAATGTGGAGGATTTTCAAACTGCTGTCTCTTCCAGAGGATGCTTAATCCTATTGTTATTATTGGACATAACTGGGAAATATTCTCTCAAGGTTTTTCCAAGTCCCTTCAAGTGTTCTATAACCATGTTCTTAACATTTTCGTCCAAAGAAAGCTGATTTTTTACCATAAAGTCGTTAAGGGTATCAAAGCACTCAGTTTTATTGCTAATTAAACATGTTTCCTACTCTTTTTTTATGAACCATTCGATACTGTCTTGCACAGTATAAACGTTATAATCTTTGACCCCTGAAGAGATAGGTTTAAACTGTTCATTTTTGAGAAAATGTCTGCCAAATAGGCCAAAGCCTGGAACTACATTTGATCTTGCGTGAACTTTTCTTTGTGAAATGGATGGTTAGTAAGAAAAACGAAAAATTAGTGTTTAAGTTCAAACAATCTTGTAAGAGTTCTACCTCGAGATAATTACCTGACTTCAGTGTGAGACAATAAACAGTTTTTAATGCTTCCTCTTTACTCACAAAGTGCCGAAAAAATCCGCCATTACAGAAATATTTTGGCGGACCCCCAGGGAGTTCGTGAACCACAGTTTGGGAACTGCTGCTCTACCATGTAACGCCCTTAAGGTTTTCTTTACTTTACTTGATTACAAATATCACCTGAATTTCCTGTTGGTTTTTTCTTTCATTTCCTCTTAGCGTCTTGTCTTGAATCGCTTTTGTGGTTGGACTCAACGGGTGCGGGGGTACAAAAAAGGGGTGCGAGGGTTCAGGGTGTGGTGGAGTGGAGTGTAATCTTCTTCACGTCTACACGTGGAGTAGTTGAGAAGTCTTAGGGTTTCTCTTATGCCCGGATCAATCACTTAGCCGGTGTAATCTTAATTCAACCTTCTTTTTTTTTCTACACCCGTTCAGATAGTTTATAGGTTCGACGTCCAACCTTGAGATATCGTTATAATAAGTGACATCATCATAATTATTTAATGAAGGTCGGTCAAGAATTGTTTTTGGTTGTTTTTTTTGTCGGATGTAGAAACATTTTCAAGGACCGATTTGTATTAATTATATTAATAATAACCTAAAGTTCGTTCACGGTAGGAGTTTACCTCTGAAAGGCCTTTTTCCCTACCAGAAATCTATTATATAGTAGGATATTGGTAGGAAAAAAGACCTTTCAGAGGTAAACTCCTACCGTGAATGAAGTATATGTCATAGTTCCTGGCTATAGATCGAAAGGTCCCGGGTCTGATCCCCGGTGCTTCCATTTTTTTTGTGTGTGTGAAGCGGTGGGTTTGAAACAGGGTTAACTCGGTCTCGTATGCAAAAATGAAGAGAGTGAATGAAAAAGTAGTGGCTCAGATCTAGAAAACGGAGATTTACGGCCGCAGGGTTCGTTGTGCTTACCATATTACACCGTATATCTGCAGAAGTAGGCATTATCTTCGCTAAAATACGTCTTCCGCTTGGCCGGTAGATTGTGGACTGAAGCCATAGAGTTTATTATATAGAGTTGTAGAAGGGGCTTGTAGGCCTAACTCTTCTCTAAAAGACCAAGGTTTCAATCCCGCACTGATGCACATAATATTTTTCTAATCCTTGGAGACCTCCGGATTCAAAGATTCGAAAATCGAAAAAGATTTTGAATTTCAAATTTTAGTTTTTCTTAGAGCTTTTATGATTGATTGTAATGACGGTGGGAAAATAATATGTCTTATTTCCACTTATAATGTTCCTAGATGGATCTGTCCTTCAATAGGAGAACAAACAGGAAGGGAGGAAAATACAAATACCAATTAGATTTTTGTTTTGACCCCTTTATTAAATTACATAACTTTATTCACAACGATCCATTCCACTTTCAGATACCAGGAGATATCTTTCGTTTTTCAGGAATTTTTGTTTTAATGTTCAACCAAAATGGTTTTTTTTACTTTTTTAAATGTGAAATGTCAACTTTTAAACTATATCTACGAGTCTATATTATATGTTTAGTGTCATAGAAAATAGTTTTGTTTTAATTCCAGTAAACATCAAACTCGTGTAGGCCCTACTGTTAAAGGTTTTATCAATATTTTACCTAATCGCAACACCTCAATATCTGATTGACAATTTCTCAGCTGTTTAATTAGCCCACTCCAATTACTTTTAAAACATCTAGTTAAACAGCACCAGAGAATGGTTATGTACTTCAAATCCATAGCGTCAAGAAAAATACCAACCTAAATGGTTTATAGGGACATACAACTTTAAAAAACAAATATGAATCAAAAGGCAGGATTAGGCTATGTAAGACGTGGCGAAATGTTGTAGAAGAAGGTGTTAAAAGAGAAACATTAAGAGTTTTAAGAATAAAATATCATGTATGACTCAGTATATGGATGTTGTTGAAGCGAAGAGAGTATACAAGGATAGGGAAGTGTGGAGAAAGTTACTAAAGATGGATTAAGTACGGATTTATATACACAATTTCTTGCCTACCTCGTAAGGGAACGGCGCTATTATGTATGTATGTATGTACATATGTATTATGTATGTATATATGCATGTATGTATGTATGTATGTATGTATGTATATATGTATGTAATGCCTCCTCGTAGCATGAAAAAGGTTCCGCCGCCACTGCTTGAATCTCTTAATTTTCTATTGGTGGTTTATTATTCTCTCTTGTCTCGAACGCTGGTGTATTTTCTTAAAACCCGCTCCCTTCATCTTGTGTCCTGGGATAAGTTGTGGATATCATGAACGGATGGTAAAATGCACGCTCCTTACGACCTGCACACCACAGACTAAGATGTTAGCCCGTCTTAGAACCATCGTGTGACGTCTACTAGCGACATATAAATAGCCGCGAGTCCTTTATCCTCGGAGAATAGCAGAGTAGTTGAGTACGTAATGTGACCAGCATTCAGCAAGCTGACGTGACAACCGGCATCCATAGACGTGACAGAGAACACATTACCCTGGTAATGTAGTGTGACCAGCATTCAGCAAGCAGGCGTGACAACCGGCATCCATAGACGTGACAGAGAACACATTACCATGGTAATGTAGTGTGACCAGCATTCAGCAAGCTGACGTTACAACCGGCATCCACAGACGTGACAGAGAACACATTACCATGGTAATGAAGTGTGACCAGCATTCAGCAAGCTGGCGTGACAACCAGCATCCATAGACGGGACAGAGAACACATTACCATGTTAATGTAGTGTGACCAGCATTCAGCAAGCTGGCGTGACAACCGGCATCCATAGACGTGACAGAGAACACATTAACCTGGTAATGTAGTGTGACCAGCATTCAGCAAGCTGACGTGACAACCGGCATCCATAGACGTGACAGAGAAAACATTACCCTGGTCATGTAGTGTGACCAGCATTCAGCAAGCTGGCGTGACAACCGGTATCCATAGACGTGACAGAGAAAACATTACCCTGGTAATGTAATGTGACCAGCATTCAGCAAGCTGGTGTTAAATATAGTGGCGTGGCTAAAGTGAGCCAGGTGGACCCGTGCCCTGGGGGCCGAATTTATTAACAATATTAGAAACAAAATAAAAAATTTAATTTATTTTGTTGTTATTATTTGTAATTATTTTGTAACCGTTATTATAACTACCAACGAGTTTGAGTAAAATAAGAACTCACCCAAATGTACAGAACAAATTCCAAAGGGTTCCATCGAACTTAACCCTCCCATTCACCTTAGTTACGCCTCTGATAGAAACTTAATTGTTTTAATTTGTAAATACTATATTACTATATTACCCGCCTCGGTGGCGTAGTTGGCTAACGCGCTAGTCGTGTTGAGCTCGACTGCTGAGGACAGGGAGATCGAGGTTCGAATCTCGGTCGGGTGAACTGGGGGTGGTTTTTCCTAAATGGTTTTCCACTTTCCCTCCACGCAAATGCGGGTTCACTTTCTCTCATTCAACCTTCCCAATTCCTAATCCATTAGCGTAATTAATACTTAAAGCGTATAACCCGAACGGGTAGTAAGACGCGGTGCTAAATAATAATAATAATAATAATAATAATAATAAATATAAATATATATTACTATTGAGTAACTTATACAAAAAAATGGAATGCCAGGCCTCCACCGTGGTTCGGATCTCACGTTAAACTATAGGTCCTCCATTTAATCTCACAATCACCCTACAATTACATATTACCGTAAGTGCGTATAACCCTAACGGGTAGCAAGACGTGGTGCTAATAATAATAATAATAATAATATTATACAAAAAAGTGTACTCTTAAATGTATGGCTATAATCATTTACATGACCCACTTCGGTGGCCGCATAGTCTAACGCATTACTCTCGCAGTAAACTAGACTGCCCATGACGGGGAGATAGAGGTTTGAATCTCGGTCGGGTGTACTGAGGGAGGGTTTTCCCAAATGGCTATACACTTTCCCTCCACCAAATGCGGGTACTCTTCTTCTAAATATAACCTTCCTAATCCCTAAAACCATTGACGTAATTAGTACATAATCGTATAACCCAAACGGGTAGTAAGACATGGTGCTAAAAAAAATACATCGTAAAAAGCTAAGTTATTAATTTTTTTCCTCGTCCTGTCCACATATCACTAAATTGGGGATTCAAATGGTGGATTATATTTAATATAATAATTAGTTCATGTTAATTTGTTGCCTTTACTGACGGTTCAGATGTTACTTTTTACTGTCCGCGCCACTGGATTCAGGAGTGCTAACTGTTCGCCTAACCCTCACAGCCAGTATAGGTTGTGTGTCGGCCGGGAGGTGGAGGGGGGGGGGGG
>CABEEJ010000009.1:248276-323083 GCA_901482245.1 Timema douglasi | reverse complement strand
CGTTATCTAAACTTAACACAAACATATCACAGATAGACCTAAAGTCCCCCCCCCCCTAGCACCCCCCCAATACGGCATTGCAACGGACGAATAAAAACGATAGTCGCTATGTTTGGAAATGTTTGTGGTAAGTACTATATGTATGACTGTCTCACATAATAAACAATTTTGTCACCTAGAATGCTTTGTTTTCAGAATAAATATGGCCCACTTTGCATTATTATTTTTAAATATCATACTATATAATATATTATACCTACTACGTGTTTAAGGGGCGAAAAACGAACCTATTTTCACTAAAAAAAAATATTTTCTAAATAAAATAATATAACTTTCTTTGTTTACTTAAATAATCAAGTCCCTTGACTTATTCATTTATACATTGCTCTAAACTGCAATTTTTTTCAATTATACGAATAAAGCTATTTACTGAACCTTTTACGGTACTTAGAGTGTTCTATTTGAGCAATTTATTGGGGGAAGGGCGCAGTATGTCCAGGGCCTATGAGGGGGTACAAAGTTTTTTCGGGCCTCCTTTCATTTTTTATTAATCCTGTCTAAAAAAAAATTAATCAATCAATCCTATATGTAAAGAAGAAAAATTATTTATATAATTTATACTTTTATATCTAAAAAAAAGTAAACTCATTAAAACAAAATATATTATATCTTCACTAATAATTTAGGAATAGTAATAGTAGTGGAAATGTTAATTCTAGTCTTCAATATATTCAACATATTCTGAGATCCCATGAAATTTCCAGGTGCCTTTGCGACCCCCAGGCCCGGGTACGATGTACCTCCTGAACCCCTCTCTCATAGGGCTAGAGAGTGTTCCTTTTGTGCCATTAAACGCTGCGCCCTCTCACGGCCAACAAAGGAATTGGATAAATAATTTAAATTTACTATGTTTGAATGTGTTTTATCTAGCAAGTTATTCGACTCGTAATTGTAATGTTTTTTTAGGGCCTTACGGAGGGAAAACTAGCACTTTGGAAACGGGATTTAACACTAACAAACATCAGGTAAGAACATTTTATTTAAATAATGCCATTTTCTTAAAGGACACATATAAGTCAGATTGGCCGAGCGGTCTAAGGCGCCAGACTTAAGTTCTGGTTCCCGAAAGGGAGCGTGGGTTCGAACCCCACATCTGACAGCATTTTTAAATTTAATAATTTTATTTGAAAATTTTAGAACATCTTAGATATTATGTTATATTACCCAAATTTGGCCAACATAAGAACCAGCCAAAAAAGAAAGTCCATATGATACTTCTAACTTCTCAATACGCCTATAGATCGCAGACCATGTCAACCAGCATTGCACTCTCACTCTTTGAAACGTCTGCCGTACTATTGAACCAGCCTCGGTGGCTCGATGGGTAAAATCGTTACTATTAAACGAGACTAACCAATTTTCACTTTGGCAAATTATTGTTCCAGGAATGCACGAAGGGTTGGAAAGGGGGTGGGGGGATATTAATACTTACACATATATGAATATAATTCAAGAGTAATTAACAAAAAATCATTGTCATCTCCTGTTGGTGGAATTCCCCCACAAGCCACAAAATACATTTTTGAGTAGGTCTAATGCTCTAAACTCTTTAATTTCTTGATTCTTTATAGGATAACAGTAATATTAAATAAATAAAAACAAGTATTTCTGAAGTCAGCTTTTCAGAAATATTTATTATAATAGCTCATGAGTCATGACTAAGTGGTATGAAAAACCACTGTCAAACAGAAGAATCCTAGTTTTATTCCAGATCGTGTTTAAAAGTATTAAAATAATTAAATCCTTGTGGTTTAACAACTAAGACTCCATCAAGGCTTGAGTATAGAATTTATCAAATCTATACCACGCAACCCTTCCTTCACCTCTGACAAGACATCTTGTGAATGTATGGAGTGCCAGGCCGTGGTTTGGATTCCACGTTAAACTGTAGGTCCTCCATTTCATCTCACAATCACCCTACCATTACACATTAGCATAAGTGTTTATAACCCGAACGGGTAGTAAGACGCGGTGCTAATAATATTAATATACCACGCACATTCATTGAACCCTTCCATGTTATCCTAGGAGTATCCCTATCATGGTTAGTAAAAGGCTTCCCTCTTAGGGCATTTTCTCATGAGGTACTTTTTGTGGCCGCTGGAAGCCAGATACTCGTACTGAAGGTGATGCCACTTTTCTCCAGTATTTGCAAATGGAAGCGATTCTCTGAAGGTGCTCTTAGTTACTCAAACTATAAATGCTTCATTTTACAACATATTAATTTAAATATCTACTTTATAAATTTTCAGAAAGTTGTCGAAATTTGTTCAAGAGTTGACTTTGCAGCCAGAAAAATATGTCTTCCAAAAAAATGAGTAAGTGAAAAACAAAGAAATTAAATTAATAGAATACAACTTTTCAACATGGGAAATTTATAAATGGATGAGTATTTCTTGATCTCCACACAAGGCTGCTCTAATCATCTTTTTAATGATTGTTTTTTATGAACACTTGTCACATGAGCTATTAGTGTATGTGACTGCTCTTTCCAGAACTGTGAATCTCTTGTACTATTTCTTCTTTCACACCTGTGGTGCATCCAAAACAGGGCAAACGAGGCATTTGCCCTATGGAGCTTATATATATATATATTTACTTTGGGTAGAAGGCAAACAATAAGGCCATAGCCGAAATGAAATTAATAGGTAGAAGGGAGTTTAAAGGGCTCCACCCCCTAACTTCTGGATTCAAAGAGAGAGTATGAATATTTAATCTAATATCACTAGATACTATTAATTGGGATTATTTTTGTGGTAATTATTGGTAGCCTTAAAAACAATTAGGCACCTATTGCTGAGAATTGTTGCTACTGGTAATTTGTTTTTCATATACATTTACTTTGTTATTGTTTGAACAGTAACCTAAATAAGGCAATGCCAACTAGAACTTCCCGCCACAGATCGAATCAAAACCTTTCAAAGGTGGTTGTACAGCGTCTCACGATAACATTACTAGCAATGAACACAATCAAGGTCGAGGCTGCCATTCTCTTTTCATTATTATTAGCTAGTATGTTCTACACACAGGCCATTAAAGGACAGGGCTGTAGAGAGGGAGTGCACCAACATTAGACTAAAGCCTGATAAAATTGTGTTTGAAAAACTAGCCTCAATGAAGATAGGTAGGATGATATTTATTCTAAATTTAAAGTGATTGGACATTTTCATTTGGCGTGGAAATGCAGAGCCATGGGAACAAACGTCTCTCTTCAAGACTTTTTATTGTTTTGCCATTTTATTTTTGGAAACGGTTTGTTCAAGAATAGAAGCATGTTGATTAAGTTATACTTTTTACATACACATCTCTTCTATGATTTTAAGAGTGATCAAATATTGATAAAATTGATATTTTTCAATAGAAAACTGCCGGGTTCATAACAAAAAATAAGAAAATGTAACAATTAATAAACATCGATACATTAACTTAGAAGTCGTGTTGAAAATACAAACATATCAGTTTTATCATGGACGAGTGAAATTTTTATTTCCAAACACATAATTTTTTTGCACGACCTGTCCGGTAGCTGGCGCCATCTACAGTTTCCGTGATCCATCTTTTCTTGTTGGCGCGGAAGGATACTTTGGTCAATTGTGAAGTCACACCACGCCTTACACACTCCCACACACTATCTCACCCCACAAAATAGGTTTTAGACTTGCGCTCGACAGGGCCAAGGCCCTCAATAAATGTTTTAAGTATAGTCGAGCCTTATTACTTTGTTTGAAATTTCAAGGCACATACATAAGCTATCATCAAATAAGTCTTTCAGATAAACAGTTGATAGATTAACCTAATCCGTCCAATTATTGTCACTTGTTTTGGTGTTTAACATGGTTTGCAAGGGAGCACGAGTTAAGAACTAAATTTTTACTGTTTTTATAACAAAAAAAAACCTTTTTGCTAACTTAAATAGAATATTAATTCACTTTAGTTTTCTACATATTATATATTAATATCAACTGTTCTTGAATATTTGTCATGGGCGTCATACAATTTGACAGAATCTTTTTATCTTCTTTTAAATATTTTATATTCTTATTCCAGGATGCCGTTGGTAAGTATTCGAGAACTATTGAAACTACTATTTGTAGAAAATTTAACAAAACATATCTATTGAAGCAATAATGTATTTAATTAATTCTAAAATGTATTTTGCTAGAATAAAATGTGAAAATAGTGAACTTAGCTTGCATCCCTTTCCAACCCACTTTAAATGTCATAGGTTTGATTAATTTGTTAATCGAGTGCTGATATAATGCTGCTTTCCTGACAGACCAAATGGCAACCCTACCTCAACGATCACCGCAAACAATGTCTTCACACACAATAAGAGGACAGACTTTGTTCCGAGAAAACTTTCCACCCCATTGGTCCCACCGCACAAGATGGATGATGCTGTCGTCAGCGCACTTACCAAAATCAGGAGCAACTGCTCTGATTCAAGCTCCGATCATAGCGACAATTTCTCCTGGGATACAGACTTTGATGACGACAACGAGCAGCCAGAGACACACCAACCAGACAAAAAAAATGTTTTCACATAAATATGATTGAAAAACTACACCTTGATGCAGGAATCAATCTGGGTTCATTTCTTCCTCAAGGTCAATCATCAGTCATCACTAATAGTTAAAAGAAGAGTATTATGTATGTGTGAAATTATCAGCTAGCTATTAGCTATAATTAGTTCAGTGGTTTCCAACCTTTCTCGGACTGCAACCCTAATTTTGGTATCTGAGATTGTCATGACCCATTGCATTTATGTCCTAGATTTTAATCAATATAAAATTGTTATATATAACCAGTGGTTGATTTCTAAAATTTTAGGTACCGGAACGTACTACTGAGGGATCTCGCCTCCTGCCTTTTTTTTTAAACTTAAGCTTCAAAAAACGTGTTTTCTTCTAAAATCAAAGAAAATATTTTAAATTGATCATTATGTAATTGTATTTGAATGTTCTTCAATTAAATTGAATTCAAATGCACGAATGGGGAAGAGGTAGGATGAGTCATGGGAATTCGGCCACCAGACATCAACTTTCGTACACCCCTAATCCCCACTAAAACTTTCTTAAGGTCATTTATTTGCCAATGATACACCTTGTGGCGAAAGAAAGCAAGACTGCGTGTTTGGGTTAGGAAACATATATTTCATTGTTGGGCACATTAACTATCATTCACCTAAGTAGCTAATTTTTAAATAAAACACCGCGCTTATGTAGTTGATTTGCTAAGCACGTATTTCTAAAGAGATTTTTTTCTGAATTTTGTGTTTGCCTTAATAGAAGTACTGGAACGCCGTTCTGCTGCGTTCAATCTGAGTTAAGCACTCTATATGACTATTATCAACTCTATACCTCACTTTTAATAAACAATTTAAAAAAACAAATGTATGGAAAGCATAAACAATGTCGAAAAAACAAACAAATAAAGCTAAATATCAGCAACACAATGAGATTTTTGAGCCTAACTCACACATAGTTTATCAAACCTTGGTACTGGTGAAGAAATAGCCAATCTTAGATGCGCATCTACGTTTAGCTGATTCCTATATTTAGCTTTAATGGCAGCCACAGATGTCTTTCAAATATATCAGCATGATACGCTAGTTTGAAAAAGAAACTGTTTTAATTGATATCACTTTTATTCCTGGGATAGTCATTGTCTTTGAGGTAAAGACTAGTTTCATCCTTCAGTTCAAACACTCTTGCAAGCACTTTCCCGCTTGACAACCAGCTTACAGCAGAGCAGTATAAGAGAACACTGTGTTCAGCCGTCGTTCCCTGTCATAAAGCAGCAAACAAATGTGATTCAGTTGTTCTTGTCTTAATGTAGTTCACTATTTTAATGATGGAACCAAAGATAACACTTAGTTCTGTACTAACATTTCTTTATGTACGCAACTCCTTGTGGAATACACAATGAGTCCAGATGGCATTGGGAACCTTCCCTTTCACGAAATATTGTAAACAACTCCTTTCTCCAAATATGGCAGGAGCACCCTCACTCCACATTCCAACACAATTTTTCAAAGTCTTCATCTCTCTCTCTGTCAAAAATTGTTAGAATCCTTATAAGTCCTTCAGCACTGGCTCTTCTCGGAATTGTCTTGCATAACAGTAGGTCCTCTTTGACAGATCTGTTATTAATATACCGAACATTAGCTATAAGATGGGCATCCTTCATTGGGTCAATGGCTTCATCGACCTGTGATGCAAATTTTGACTGTTTCAAAGCTTTGGTCAGCTGTTCTCGTATGTCTTGCACCCTGTTGGATATCCTTCTTCCCACTGTGTCATCTGCCAGAGAGATATTTCGGACTACATCTGGAGATGCTTTGTGAAACACTATTCCAGTGATTATGACAGCAGCCGGAAAAACGAGTGTATTCCCAACATAAATAGGCTTCCTACATTTTACCATCATATAAGAAACATTGTATGATGCCGGGAATTTCTTTGTAGTAATACTTGTCATGTTTATCATTGATTTGGTCTGTCCAGAATATTCTTAACTGTGTCGGTAAGCATGCATTCGGAGTAAGATAAACGAAATATTTGCTTTCTTTTTGGATTTAGAACTTTTGATATCACTTTTATTCCTGGGATAGTCATTGTCTTTGAGGTAAAGACTAGTTTCATCCTTCAGTTCAAACACTCTTGCAAGCACTTTCCCGCTTGACAACCAGCTTACAGCAGAGCAGTATAAGAGAACACTGTGTTCAGCCGTCGTTCCCTGTCATAAAGCAGCAAACAAATGTGATTCAGTTGTTCTTGTCTTAATGTAGTTCACTATTTTAATGATGGAACCAAAGATAACACTTAGTTCTGTACTAACATTTCTTTATGTACGCAACTCCTTGTGGAATACACAATGAGTCCAGATGGCATTGGGAACCTTCCCTTTCACGAAATATTGTAAACAACTCCTTTCTCCAAATATGGCAGGAGCACCCTCACTCCACATTCCAACACAATTTTTCAAAGTCTTCATCTCTCTCTCTGTCAAAAATTGTTAGAATCCTTATAAGTCCTTCAGCACTGGCTCTTCTCGGAATTGTCTTGCATAACAGTAGGTCCTCTTTGACAGATCTGTTATTAATATACCGAACATTAGCTATAAGATGGGCATCCTTCATTGGGTCAATGGCTTCATCGACCTGTGATGCAAATTTTGACTGTTTCAAAGCTTTGGTCAGCTGTTCTCGTATGTCTTGCACCCTGTTGGATATCCTTCTTCCCACTGTGTCATCTGCCAGAGAGATATTTCGGACTACATCTGGAGATGCTTTGTGAAACACTATTCCAGTGATTATGACAGCAGCCGGAAAAACGAGTGTATTCCCAACATAAATAGGCTTCCTACATTTTACCATCATATAAGAAACATTGTATGATGCCGGGAATTTCTTTGTAGTAATACTTGTCATGTTTATCATTGATTTGGTCTGTCCAGAATATTCTTAACTGTGTCGGTAAGCATGCATTCGGAGTAAGATAAACGAAATATTTGCTTTCTTTTTGGATTTAGAACTTTTATATGCTCATCAAAATCTAAATGAGTATATACAGTATAAGGTTAGAGTATTCAAAAATATTGTGACTCCTCCGGCTTAATGCTGTGACCCCCAGGTTGGAAATCCCTGCATTAGATCTACTGCCTGTTATAGTTTTACATTGATTCATTTCAAATTCTTTGTATCACTGCAATTCACTATTTGTGTTTTATAGTATATGATAGTTACACCAATAGAGTAGGGAGGATAAAGGAAAAGTACCCACATTTGGAAAACCATTTAGGGGGAAAAAACTCTTTACACCCGACTAGAACTTAAACCTTGATTTTCCCACTATCGATTGTCCACTCTTTTGTGAGAGTAACCTGATCCAATGGCCACATGGTCTATAGCATCATTTTCGAAATAAACTAGACCTCTGATGAAAGTGAGATTGGAGTTCGAATCTTGGTCGGGTGTACTGAGGCAGTTTTTCCTCTCTCCTTCCTCAGAAATGTGCGTACACTTCCTCTAAATTCTACCTTCTTTATCCCTAAATGATTAGCATAATAAGTACATATGTGTATAAACTGAACATATATAAACACAGTGCTAAAAAAATAGTCAGAGTAATGTTGCCTTAAACTATGTGACCACTGAAGCGGGTTTATATAGTTACCTAAGATTAAATTATCAGATTTTAATTAGGTATTAGATATACTTATTTCTTGGTAAAATGTGGTAATTTTATTACATTATCAATGTGCCAAACTCTTGAAAATTTATCAGATATAAATAAGTTAACCTGTTTTTATGTTTCTAGTTCTTTATTAAAGTAAATCGTTGCTCATAGGGACCTTGTATGTAGGCTAAATGGTTTAGACAAAATAATATGTTAACATAATCATTGTTTAGTGCTTGACGATTTTGATTTTCACTATCTCGAAATGATTCACTTGTTTTCTCCCAGGTAAGTAACGGAAGTAGAGGGGAGAGGAGAATGCAAGAACCTTCGACAACTCGTATGATGACACATTCCAAAGGTTCTGGAAACACTGTCGTGGCACGACCATATACTGCCCATAAGCCACACATGGAACCGACTGTACCGTTGAGGCCGCCCAAAATTGGGGCCAAACCAACGACGCTGAATGTAAAGCCAGCACCACTTAAACTGCCTACGCCACCCAAGCCACCGTAAGGGAATTTAATATTTTTTATGTTTGTTGTTGATATATCTAGAACCGCGTTCAGGGTATTGAATGGCCAACCTGATGGGAAAATACTGCTGGAAAGCCCCAGAAGCCGATGGGAAGATAAGATTTGGATTGTCCTGGTAGAGATAGGGTGTAATGAGGTGGACTGGATAGAATTATCTCAAGATATGGATAGGTAGCATACTTTTGTGAGTGTGGTAATGAACTCTAAAATTCCTATTTCCGTAGATTAAGTAAGTAAGCAAGTTGTTGATTTATTACATTGGTAATGTAATTAGCGAGTTAGAAACTGACGGGTTGATCTCACGGCAATTGGAGTCGAATGCATAAGAAAACTACATTGTTAAAAGTTAATATTCTAGTTTTTTTAAACTTGCAGACATATCAAGATTTTCCAAATAATATTTGAGAATGACCAAGATAATCTATATCGGTCATAATAGGTAATGTTATAAGAAAATGGATGAACTGGTCGTCTAAGGGTATGGTATCGGACTTCAGTGCTGAGGGTTCGGGGTTCAATCCCGGGTCCTGGCACAGATTCATCTGATTGCTAAACCCTTCCTACACCTCTGACAAATCGTGTATTTATTAAATTTGTGAATGTGTGGAATGCCAGCCCTTCACCGTGGTTCAGATCCCACGTTAAACACATCTCACAATCACCCTACCATTACACATTATCAGAAGTGTATACAACTCGAACGTGTAGTAAGATGTGGTGCCGATGATAATGATAATGATAATAATAATAATGCTGATGAGAATAATGATAGTAAAGTAATAACAATAATAACAATCAACAACAATCATAACAATAATAATAATAATAATATAAGAAAATGAAATAGTTTAGTTTAAAAATACACATTTTATTTATTTAATTTTTTCCTGAAAGATTATGGACATAAGTATTTGAGAAAGGTTGATTTTGAGAAATAAATACAAACTATCTAGACAAAACAAAAGAAACCAAAGCATAGTGACGGAACAATGGCTAATCATTAGATCTTTGATATGTTTGTAAGACAAAAGGGGAACAAAGGGTGGCCTACACCTAAAATAAATCACGGAGAATGAATGAACCATTACCAATAACATGTTAAGTTAAAGATCAAATTTTAAAAGAAAACTGTTAAGGATTTCACTTTTAAATTGTAATAATTTAATTGACACAGCTCAGTTAACAGAGCATCTTCAGTCTGATTTTCATATGAAGCCATTATTTAAAAACTTGAAACTCATGTTGCCACAATGGTGTAGCCAAAATTATTAAAATTGTTTTATATGCATAATCTGTTTAGTTACTTAAGAAGGGATAGGTAGAGTACTTTTGTAAATGCGACAATGAACTTCCGAATTCTAGTGTCATAAAGTAAGTAGTTCTTTCTATAAAGAACATTTTGATAGTCTAATAAGGACTGTGATATAGACTACTTTAATTAATGATGTATAGATTTTTCATTTATTTGAGATATTTACTGTGCACTTTCTGACCCAACTGATTATATCAGCACACAACTTAGTTTACTTATATCTAGAAAAGACAAAACGCCAAGTTCCTGGACGTCTCTTCATCACTTTGAGAGAGAAAACCCACATTTCACAAATGATCAACTTTTCCTCCATGTCAAGAATCGAACCCTGAACCTTTAGATCAGCAGACCAAAACACTATCGACAGAGCTAGAATGTTGGACAGGTGTATAGAGAATGTATATAACACTACATAAGGAAGTACTTTTGGAAGCTTTTGATAACATTTTAATCAATTAATACGATACAATTAATACAATTAATTTATAAAATGCCATACTTAAGTGATGTTCATTCAATGTAGATGGTTGAAAATGGGATTTTTATAAAAATCGAGGTATACCTACAATTTTTTATGACCAATAAAAAATTAAAAAGTGAATTGGTTTCATTTTACTAATTGCTAAATAAATTGTTTTGGCATTTATAGTTTTTATAGCAAAAAAATCTTTTCCCTTAACTTAAAATAAATAGTGATTCATTTTAGTTTTCTACATATTATATATTAATATCAACTGTTCTTGAATATTTGTCATGGGCTTCGTAAAATTTAACAGAATCTTTTCTTCTTCCTTTAAAATCTTTTATTCCAGGATGCCAGAGTTAAGTATTCGAGAACTATTTAAATTACTATTTGTAGAAACGTTAACAAAACATATCCATTGAAGCAATAATGTATTTAATTCTAAAATGTCTTTTGCTATAAAAAAATGTGAAAATAGTGAACTTAGCTTGCATTCCTTTCCACCCCATCTTAAATGTCATAGGTTTGATCAATTTGTGAATCCCATGCTGATATAATGCTTCTGTCCCGACAGACCAAATGGCAACCCTACCTCAACGATGACCACAAAAAATGTCTCCACACACAATAAGAGGACAGACTTTGTTCCGAGAAAACTTTCCACCCCATTGGTCCCACCGCACAAGATGGATGATACCGTTGTCAGCACACTCACCAAAATAAGGAGCAACTCCTCTGATTCAAGCTCTGATCATAGTGACAATTTCTCCTGGGATACAGACTTTGATGACGACAAAGAGCAGCCAGAGACACATGAACCAGACAAAAAAAATGTTAGTCTTAAGATTTTATTTCACTTAAATATGATTGAAAAACTACACATTGACGCAGGAATAAATCTGGGTCCTTTGGCTTAGCATGAAAATGTTCGACCACAGAAGTATCTGAGTTCATTTCTTCTTCAAGGTCAATCATCAGTCATCAGTAATAGTTAAAAAAAGAGTGTTATGTATGTATGAAATTATCAGCTAGTTAGTAGCTCTCATTTGTTCAGTGGTTTCCAACCTTTTTCGGACTGCAACCCTAATTTTTGTTTCTGAGATTTTCGCTACCCATTGCATTTGGATCCTAGATTTTAATCGATATAAAATGGTTACATAGCCAGTGGTTGATTACTAAAATTTTAGGCACCAGAACGCACTACCGTGGGATCTTTCCTTCTCCCTTTTTTTTAAACTTAAAGCTTAAAAGACGTGTTTTCTTCTAAAAACAAAGAAAATATTTTAAATTTATCATAATGTGATTGTGTTTGAATGTTTTTTAACTAAATTGAATTCAAATGCACAGAAGGAGGAAAGGTAGGATGAGTCATAGGAATTCGGCCACCAGACATCAACTTTCGTACACCCCTATTCCCCACTAAAACTTTCTCAAGGTCATTTCTCTGCCAATGATACACCTTGTGGTGAAAGAAAGCAAGACTGCGTGTTTGGGTTAGGAAACGTATCTTTCATTGTTGGGCACATTAACTATCGTTCACCTAAGTAGTAAGTTTTTTAATAAAACATCGCTATTATGTAATTAATTTGCTAATCACGTCTTTCTAAAGAGATTTTTTCTGAACTTCATGTTTGCCTTAATAGAGGTACCGGAACGCCGTTCTGCCGCGTTCAATCAGAAGTTAAGCACTTTATATAATTATTATAAAATGTATACTTCACTTTTAATAAACAATTTAAAATAACAATTGTATGGATAGCATAAACAATGTCGAAAAAACTAAAGCACAGTTAGTGATATTTTAACATGAATCACATAGTTTATTAAACCTTGGCACTGGTGAAAAAATAGCCAATCTTAAATTCGGCTCTATGTTAAGATGATTCCTAGTTTTAATGGCAGCCAAAGAAGATAATCCGGTTTCACAGAGATAGGGAGTGGAAAGCAGCAAGAGAACTCCTACAACCTTTGCACTCACTATTGGGTAATCACTGTTTGAGCTAACATGTTTTAAAATTGTGTTCCACTTTGCGATCTGAGGACAGGTGTATCAGTGTTTCATGTTCAATAATGATAATTGTCAGCCTCTTTCTTGCTTCTACAGAAAAAGGATTTTGACTGACATCATGAACAACTTCCTTAAAATATTTTTTGAATCCCAATTTTAGCATTTTGAAGTGGCCGGTGATTAAAAAAAATGTGTTAAAATCATTCTGCACACTATCTTGTATTTAAGAGGTTTGTCCAGTCTTAGGAACATGTCAAAAAAACATTCTTCAACATTGGCCAGACACAGATCCAGTTTCCCAATAAAAGCGCTCTCCTTGTCAATCAAGTGAAAATGTTCAATCCAGAACTCTGCATCGATGTCTTTCAAATATATCAGCATGATACGCTAGTTTGAAAAAGAAACTGTTTTCATCGATATCACTTTTATTCCTGGGATAGTCATTGTCTTTGAGGTAAAGACTAGTTTCATCCTTCAGTTCAAACACTCTTGCAAGCACTTTCCCGCTTGACAACCAGCTTACAGCAGAGCAGTATAAGAGAACACTGTGTTCAGCCGTCGTTCCCTGTCATAAAGCAGCAAACAAATGTGATTCAGTTGTTCTTGTCTTAATGTAGTTCACTATTTTAATGATGGAACCAAAGATAACACTTAGTTCTGTACTAACATTTCTTTATGTACGCAACTCCTTGTGGAATACACAATGAGTCCAGATGGCATTGGGAACCTTCCCTTTCACGAAATATTGTAAACAACTCCTTTCTCCAAATATGGCAGGAGCACCCTCACTCCACATTCCAACACAATTTTTCAAAGTCTTCATCTCTCTCTCTGTCAAAAATTGTTAGAATCCTTATAAGTCCTTCAGCACTGGCTCTTCTCGGAATTGTCTTGCATAACAGTAGGTCCTCTTTGACAGATCTGTTATTAATATACCGAACATTAGCTATAAGATGGGCATCCTTCATTGGGTCAATGGCTTCATCGACCTGTGATGCAAATTTTGACTGTTTCAAAGCTTTGGTCAGCTGTTCTCGTATGTCTTGCACCCTGTTGGATATCCTTCTTCCCACTGTGTCATCTGCCAGAGAGATATTTCGGACTACATCTGGAGATGCTTTGTGAAACACTATTCCAGTGATTATGACAGCAGCCGGAAAAACGAGTGTATTCCCAACATAAATAGGCTTCCTACATTTTACCATCATATAAGAAACATTGTATGATGCCGGGAATTTCTTTGTAGTAATACTTGTCATGTTTATCATTGATTTGGTCTGTCCAGAATATTCTTAACTGTGTCGGTAAGCATGCATTCGGAGTAAGATAAACGAAATATTTGCTTTCTTTTTGGATTTAGAACTTTTGATATCACTTTTATTCCTGGGATAGTCATTGTCTTTGAGGTAAAGACTAGTTTCATCCTTCAGTTCAAACACTCTTGCAAGCACTTTCCCGCTTGACAACCAGCTTACAGCAGAGCAGTATAAGAGAACACTGTGTTCAGCCGTCGTTCCCTGTCATAAAGCAGCAAACAAATGTGATTCAGTTGTTCTTGTCTTAATGTAGTTCACTATTTTAATGATGGAACCAAAGATAACACTTAGTTCTGTACTAACATTTCTTTATGTACGCAACTCCTTGTGGAATACACAATGAGTCCAGATGGCATTGGGAACCTTCCCTTTCACGAAATATTGTAAACAACTCCTTTCTCCAAATATGGCAGGAGCACCCTCACTCCACATTCCAACACAATTTTTCAAAGTCTTCATCTCTCTCTCTGTCAAAAATTGTTAGAATCCTTATAAGTCCTTCAGCACTGGCTCTTCTCGGAATTGTCTTGCATAACAGTAGGTCCTCTTTGACAGATCTGTTATTAATATACCGAACATTAGCTATAAGATGGGCATCCTTCATTGGGTCAATGGCTTCATCGACCTGTGATGCAAATTTTGACTGTTTCAAAGCTTTGGTCAGCTGTTCTCGTATGTCTTGCACCCTGTTGGATATCCTTCTTCCCACTGTGTCATCTGCCAGAGAGATATTTCGGACTACATCTGGAGATGCTTTGTGAAACACTATTCCAGTGATTATGACAGCAGCCGGAAAAACGAGTGTATTCCCAACATAAATAGGCTTCCTACATTTTACCATCATATAAGAAACATTGTATGATGCCGGGAATTTCTTTGTAGTAATACTTGTCATGTTTATCATTGATTTGGTCTGTCCAGAATATTCTTAACTGTGTCGGTAAGCATGCATTCGGAGTAAGATAAACGAAATATTTGCTTTCTTTTTGGATTTAGAACTTTGCTACAGTCATCAAAATCTTATAAAAGAGAATATACAGTAAAAAAATTGCGACCCCCAGGTTGGAAATCACTGCATTAGTTCTACTGCTTGTAAATGTTTTACATTTATTTATTTTAGATTTTTTGGATCACTGATAGTTACACTAATGGAGTAGGGTGGATAAAAGAAATTTACCCACATTTTAAAACCATATAAGGGAAAAAAACTTTTTACACTCGACCAAAACTTAAACCCAGGTTTCCCCATAATTGACTGTCCAGTCTTTTGTGAGAGTAACCTGATCCAATGGCCACATGGGGTATAGCATCATTTTCGCAATAGACTAGACCTCTGATGAAAGTGAGATTGGAGTTTAAATCCTGGTCGGGTGTATTGAGGGGGGTTTTCCCCTCTCCTTCCTCAGAAATGTTGGTACACTTCCTCTAAATTACCTTCTTTATCCCTAAATGATTAGCATAATAAGTACATATGTGTATAACCTGAACGGGTATAAATAAAATGCTAAAAAAAATAGTCACAGTAATGTTGCCTTAAACTATGCCACCAGCAAAGTGGGTTTATATAGAAAATGATTCACTTGTTTTCTCCCAGGTAAGTAACGGAAGTAGAGGGGAAAGGAGAATGCAAGAACCTTCGACAACTCGCATGATGACACATTCCAAAGGTTCTGGAAACACGGTTGTGGCACGACCAGATACTGCCCATAAGCCACACATGGAACCGACTGTACCATTGAGGCCGCCCATAATTGGGGCCAAACCAACGGCGCTGAATGTAAAGCCAGCTCCACTTAAACTGCCTACGCCACCCAAGCCACCGTAAGGGAATTTAATATTTTTTATGTTTGTTGTTGATATATCTAGAACTTTGTTCAGGGTATTGAATGGCCAACCTGATGGAAAAATACCACTGGAAAGCCCCAGAAGCAGATGGGAAGATAAGATTTTGATGGACCTGATAGAGATAGGGTGTAATGGGGTGGACTGGATAGTATGATCTCAAGATATGGATAGGTAGCGTACTTTTGTGAGTGCGGTAATGAACTTTCGAGTTCCTAATTCTATAGAGTTAATAAGTAAGTAAGTAAGTTGTTGATTTATTACATTGGTACTGTAATTAGGAGCTCAGAAACTGACAGGTTAATCTCACGGCAATTTTCAGTTGAACGCATAAGAAAACTACATTGTTAAAAGTTAATATTCTAGTTTTTTAAACTTGCAAACATATCAAGTACTTTCAAATAATATTTTAGAATGACCAAAATAACCTATATCGGTCATAATAGTTAATGTTATAAGAAAATGAGTGACCTGGTGGTCTAGGAGTAAGGTGTCAGACTTCTATGCTGGCGGCCGGGGTTCAATCCTCGGTCCCGGCATAGATTTATCTGATTACCAAACCTTTCCTTCACCTCTGACAATATATCTTGTGAACGTGAGGAATGCCAGGCCTCCACCGTGGTTCGGATTCCAGGTTAAACTGTAGGTCCTTCATTTCATCTCACAATCACCCTACCATTACACATTAGCTTAAGTGCGTATAACCCGAATGAGTAGTAAGACACGTTGCTAATAATAATAACAAGTTTTACACATATCATAACATTTCCTCTCAATAATATTTATATAGTTATTTTAAGCATGCCTTGAAGTATCCAGTCTTTAACTTTATTTTTTGCTATTTTAATTTCAGGGATTTCTTGGAGTGTTGGTGGTAACAAATTAAACAATTTGGGGATGGTACATCTCAGTTCCTGTTTACATTAATAATTAGAGTATTTGCCTAGTGTATACACCTCTTTATTAGAAATCGAGTAGGTGTTAAGGGACTGGGTTTTTATTTTTTTGTATTTATCGGAATGGTAATATCCCATAATAAGCTGTACTCATATAATTGGTTAAGAAGTAAAATTTTGTGTTGAAAGTATGTCTATTTGTTAGCATTTTTGGTACCAAATATAATTTTTAGGATCTTTTCTTGCAAAAGTGAAATTTTGATTGCGTAACATTCTGTCGTTCCTCCCCAGATGGATATGCCATAAGATCATAAGATATTATTGATTACACTAATGATTTATATATTATTACTATCATTTTGATATCCAAATATATGATAAGATGATAAAAAACATTTATGTCAATCCCTTTAGTTTGTTCTCAAGTTTTTGTATGTGCCTGTCCCATTTATGATATTTGTCAATTATTAGTCCAAGGTAAGTATGACTGTCTATTGCGTCCAGTTTTTCAATACAGTCACAAATAATAATAATAATAATGCTGATGAAAATAATTATAGTAAAGTAATAACAATAACAACAATCATAACAATAATACTAGTAATAATAAGAATGATATAAGAAAATGAAATAGTTTAGTTTAAAAATACACATTTTATTTATTTTTTATTTTATTCTAGAAGGGTATGGACATAAGTATTTGAGCAAGGTTGATTTTGAGGAATAAATACAAAATGTCTAGACAAAACAAAAGAAGCCAAACAAAGCAAGTGACGAAACAATAGCTAATCAAGAAACCTTTGATATGTTTGTAAAACGATAGGGGAACAAAGAGTGGCCTACCCCTGAAATAAATCACGGAGAATGAATGAACCATTACAAATAACAAGTTAAGTTAAAAATCAAATTTTAAAAGAAAACTGTTAAGGATTTTAACTTTTAAATTGTAATAGTTTAATTGACATAGCTCAGTCAACAGAGCATCTTCAGTCTGATTTTCATATGAAGCCGTTATTTGAAAACTTGAAACTCATGTTGCCACAATGGTGTAGCCAAAATTATTAAAATTGTTTTATATGCATAATCTGTTTAGTTAAGAAGGGATGTATAGAGTACTTTTGTAAATGCGACAATGAACTTCTGAGTTCTAGTGCCATAAAGTAAGTAGTTCTTTCTATAAAGAACATTTTGATAGTCTAATAAGGACTGTGATATAGACTACTTTAATTAATGATGTATAGATTTTTCATTTATTTGAGATATTTACTGTGCACTTTCTGACCCAACTGATTATATCAGCACACAACTTAGTTTACTTATATCTAGAAAAGACAAAACGCCAAGTTCCTGGACGTCTCTTCATCACTTTGAGAGAGAAAACCCACATTTCACAAATGATCAACTTTTCCTCCATGTCAAGAATCGAACCCTGAACCTTTAGATCAGCAGACCAAAACACTATCGACAGAGATAGAATGTTGGACAGGTGTATAGAGAATGTATATAACACTACGTAAGGAAGTACTTTTGGAAGCTTTTGATAACATTTTAAACAATTAACAAATACAATATATTTATACAATGCCAAACTTAAGTGATGTTCAATCAATGTGGATGGTTGAGAATGGGCTTTTTATAAAAATCAGGGTATACCTACAGTTTTTGATGACCAATAAAAACTGAAAATGTGAATTGGTTTCAATTTATTAACTGGTAAGTGAATTGTTTGGGCGTTTGTGTTTATCCTGTAACAGTTAACAGTTAATTTTGTGAACAAAAAAATATATCATAATAACTGGACGCCGAAAATAAAAATATTTGAATGATTTGGCCTCCAATTTCTTTCAGCCATGGGTGTAAATTAAAACCATTTCTGGAATTTACGTGTATTCATTACCGTTTTCAACCTTTGGCTTGGGTCATTCCTAGATAGAGCTATTTAATTAATAATTAATAAACACTTGAGCTTATAAACATAAATAATGCTGGTGTATGTTTTGCCTCAGGATGGAGGACTACGGCCATGTGAAGACTTTGGTCAGCAATCTGAATCTGCCCCCTTCTTTACATCGGGCACTCACTCAACCAGTAAGTCAGATAATCAGACATAAGCTTTATACAGGTCAGAAATATATTTAGAGGGGTTTTAATCAAGGGCGTCAACGGAGTTCATTTTGCAGCAATGTTTTAACTTATGTGGAAAGAAGGAAGGAAGGGCTTATAGGACGTAATTTGTAAACATAGTCACACATGCAGCAGAAACATGGACATTGAATGTAAGAAAGATGAGGAAAGTAGAGGTCACGGGGAGGAGCATGCTAGCTGTCACAAGAAGAAACAAGATTAGGAATGAAGTTATCCAGGAAAGAGTGGGAGTGCATGAGATAGTATAGGAAGCAAGGATGAGATGGTTGGACACGTAATAAGGATGGAAAAATAGAGGATGCCTAAGAAAATTTTGGAAATAAAGTATGTAGGAAAAAGACCGCAAGGGAGACCAAGAAAGCGATGGGAGAAGCAGATAACAAAAAGTGTGTAAGTGTGAAGAGTGGAAGAAATTAAAGGAGAAAGAATGGTGAAATGGTAGAGGAATATGGAGGCATTTTGCTAAACCAACCTTGTTACAGACTGGGAACAGATGATGAGGATATTTCAGCTTGTGTTGCATAGAAATAACCTTTAGCACAAATTCAGGTCCAAAAACGAGATATTAATCTGGGTTAAAGTAAGGCTAAAGCCATAAACGTGTTCCGGGCTATGTTCCAGAACTTCACTGAGACTTCGCATAACAATCTGAAAACAAGGTGTAATGTTGAGGGCTGGAACCATTCTTTAGCGCCAGGGTGGGCAACCCCGTCGCCAATTGCCACATGTGGCGAATTGTCTATAAAAGTGTGGCAAACTTGAGTTTGCTAGCTTTCACAGAAAAATAAACTTTTTCATGATAGCGGGACCATTGTTGTAACTTGATATTTATTGTATATCATTGGAAACATTCCACTTTGTGAATAAGTCAGAGATACAACACTGCCATCCAAAACTCCCCTCCACACTTTTACCAACAATTTGAAGGGCTGTATTTAAGAACGAGCTGCGTTTTAAAGAGAAATGACTTTATGTGGGCTGGGTTTTTAAAGAAGGAAAGGGAATAAGTGTGAAGCCGCGATTACACGAGGCCAGTCGACCAACTGGTAGTAGTAGACTGATGCCATTTGAATTTGCATATTGACTGGCCTCGTGTAAAAGCGCCTTGAGGAAAAATGTTACTCGGGGAATACTCTTCTGTTTCACGTTCACAGTAATTAAGCAAGAAAAATCCTGGTTGCAAGCACGCAGCAAAGTACACAAAATAATCAAATCATAAACACAAGAGTAAACACTCTGTCTACCCTGACAGGAAACAAATTACACTATGGTTCTATCTTATAAGCTACATCATAGTGGATACAAGGTGAGCTTGCTAACTTTTATAGAAAAGAAAGTGTATGTAATCGATAAATGGTTCGAACTTTAAAATATAACGCTAAGTAAACATAGCTCACTTCTGTGGTTGCATGGTATCAGGCGTCATTCTTGCAGTAGACTAGACTATCTGTAACGAGGAGATTGAGGTTCGATCCCACCTGGGTGTACTCATTGTGGTTTTTCCTAAATGGTTTTCCATTCTCCCTCTACATAAATGTGAGTATATTTCCTCTTAATTCAAACTTACTAATACTGGTACCCACCACATTAAAGTAATTAGTACATAGATGTACAACCTGAAGAGGTAATAAGACTCAGCGCTAAAAATCATGTAGTAGTAGATGAATTGAGTGACAATTTATGTATGTTTGCAGTGCGATGAAGAAGAAAATTATGAAAGTATCGACAATGTAGATCTACCAAGCAGAGAAGCCATTGCCGCACTCTTCAATCATTCAAACACAGCCAAATTATTAAATACATCCCAAAACCAACCCAGCTCCTTTCAAGAGACGAGGCAATCTGATTCCTCACATCCTTCTTTATCCCTACACCCTTCCAACTCTCAAGAACAACTGTCACTACAGATTAGAAGAAGTCCTCAACCTGAAAAATTGGCAGTACCTAAAACAGAAGCCCCCCCTGTACCTCCTACAGCCATAGTATCCCCCTATAAGTCTCAAATTACCAAACCTGTCCCTATCACATCTGTGATTCCATCAAGACCCCTGCCCCCTCACCCCGGAAAACAATCACAGCCTGCTAGGAGTTTTCCCAGCCAACCACAAGTGCTCAGACCACCGGCGATTGTGCCTGAACCAGAGGAGGAACAATATGAATGCATGGAAGATGCTTCCATCTTACCTACAGCCCCCAACAAGAATGATGGCTACATATCTGACGAGTACGAGTCTATTAAAGACAACCAATTCAAAGTAAGGAAATATATATAAATTGATTTTAATATGAAAAATAATTAATTTTTATTTATCAGATGGGTGTTTGGCATAGTCATAATCATCATCAATAATTTCCAGTCTATGACTGTCAGTTTCTTGAGTCTATTCTTATCGTCTCATTTGCACTCTTGCTGTTATCTACTCCTCTCGTCTCTTTATTGGTCTTCCTTTCCTTGCAGTCTCTTTCCTAAATACCTAATTAATATGCATCATTCTTCTTGGGATTCTTTCTTTTTACATTCACATTATGGCCATACTATCTCGTGTACTCCATGTACCCCCACTATTTCCAAGTTAATTTCATTCCTATACTTTCCTTTCCTCTTTTTATAATGAGTTTAGTCAAATTTGTTCCTTTAGCTAAAGTAGAAGTCTGGAATCATTATTCTTGATTCCTTCTGCTTATTATTAGTTTGAAAATGTTTCAAAATTATTATTTTCAAATTATTACTTCGTCAAAGATTTCTAGAAACAAGCACAGGGTGATTAGCTTACATGTTATTGAATAGTCTTTAAATAATTGCAATTACCAAGCCAGTTTTTTCCCAGTTCATAATTTATTTATTCTCTTTTATCCATGTTGGTGCATTTTCATTATATTTAACTTCCCCGTACTTCCCCATTTTGCTCCCTCTGGCTACAGTATAAACTGTGGATAGCTTGAACAAGCGGTAATGTATACAAATCAATATTTATAGGTGTAAAATCCGCTTCGGTGACCACATGGTCTAAGGCGTCACACTTGCAATAGACTGGATTGATAATGACAGGAAAATCAGGGTTCAAATCGGACCCTGGTCGGGTAATTTTACCTTAGTGGTTTTTCCCTCTCCCTCCATGCAAATGTGGGTACATCTCCCTTAAATTCAATCCTTGTTCCTAATTCATAAGTGTAATTAGTATACAGCCATATAACCTAAACAAGTAGTAAGAGACAGTGTTAAATATATATTTATATAAAATAACACAGCAAAATACTATCAATATTAAGTACAAAAAAAAAAGTTTGTATTTTATCAAAAGGTCCTTCCTGCCAAATCTTATTGTAATAAAACATTACTAAAAACAAATTTTATTGAACAAAATAACTTTTCTAGTAATATTCGTCATGATTGTGATTGCATATCAGCTCAAGAAGGACGATATTTTCACAAATCTTAATCTAATAAGTAAAGAATAATCATGAGGAGTTAAATGGTAGAGCTTGATTGTGCTAAGCCATTATTCCATAGTTTGATTTCTGTGCGTAGGAACTATTTTCAACTAAATTTAAAGAATGTATATGGTCACGTTTATCATCAATCAGCATCATGAACAGTTTCCACTAGGGGTGTGCGAAAACCACTTTTTCAATTTGAGGTGAACTCAAATCGAATATATGAAATATTCTCAAAGCCAAATCCAAGTTCGAATATTTTCTTTTAGTTGTTTTATGCTTAAGAAATGTTATATTGTGGTTATTTATATTACTTTATACACTAAATCGCTCGGAAAATGATCATTGTACAATTGTTTGTAGTATTTCATGTTAATCTGACAAGTTATTACCACAACATGCAATTCAATTACTTATATTTTTTCAATGTAAATATGAATTGGTAATATACTGAATTGGGGTATTTTAGCTTTGAATATTTTTATTGGCGAAGATTTAAAGCAGGAATTTGTTTTGAAGTGAAGTAGAAGCTGATGTTTGTTTCGAAACCAGGTCAAAGTTTTGAAACTTCGCACACACCTATTGTAGTTTCCAGCCACTGTCCGGTTCTGTTTGGAACATAAGATTCTCCAACATATCCTTTCTCCCCATCACCTCTTCTCCTCTGCCATGAGCCGGTATTCGCTTCTCTCCTCCACATTTCTATGCACTCGCTTCAGCAACCTGTCCCTTGGTCTTCCTCTTATCCTCCTGCCCCCCACTCTCCCCCCCAAACTTCAATATCTAGTATCTTATTAGGTATATTCTCCCCTTCCATCCTCCTCGAATGACTGTGCCACTAGTACCACCATAGTCGTACCTTCTCTAATATATTCTTTTCATTCTCACTCATGCTCAAGTTAAAACTTGTATATTTTATTAATTTGAATTTATTGATAATATTATGTTTGTTTGACTAGATTCACTTTGGGGTACCAGTCCCAAACATCGCAGATTATTACTTGCAGCCAGTTCACCAACAGAAAGACAACGATATTCCCCCACCTCTGCCAATGAAACCTAAACCAAACATAGAGGTGCCTTCAATAAGGCCTCCTTCCCCACCCAGGAAAAAATTGGTAAGTATTAGTTTATAGTTATCCATGCATCTTCAGCAAGTCAAAGAAAACTACCCCTTTTAATTTTATTTATAAAAAAAAAATCAAGCGTCTATCACTGAGGTTATTTCCAAAAATGTTTTTTAACCGTAGCTAGTTTTAAAACACTTGATAATATGTCAACATTATTTATTAGTTCATATTAGACCTAAGTGTCGAACTAACAATATTTTATGATTTTTCATTTACAATGCTCCTTTTACAAATTTTTAATGAAAAAGATGAAAACAAGTTTTGTTTTATTTTGATGATATTCCTTTTTGCTGTAAAAACAATATGTGACTAATATATATTTTAAATCGAACCAATTATTATTAAAGTTTTCAATTAATAAAGAGAGCATTTAGGAGTTATGAAAGTGTAAAATATACTTAGAATGGAAACATACACCTTATTTATCTAATAAATAAGGAAGTAGATAGGGTTGGGCACCACTTAAAACATTACAAAATGAATGTCCTTAAAGTAGGAAGCACTTTTATTTTTGTGTTTGCCACGATCCTTAATTCAGGGAAATTTTGACAGTTCAGATAGTCAATTAAAAAAATAATTGCCCTCTTGATTTATATTCCTTGGGTTAGATAAGTTTAAAACCCATATAAATGCTTATATAACCTAAGGTGTCACTCTTTCAATAGATTGGACTGCCAATGACGGGAAGATCATGGTTCGAATGCCAGTTGGATGTATTGTGGCTGTGATTTCGTAAATGGTTTCCAGCTCTTAATCCACACAGATGTGGTTACACTTCCTATAAATTCTACCTTCTTTGTTCCTAATGCTTTAGTGTAAATATGCTGATAGTCCAAACAAGTAGTAAGACACACTCCAGAAAAAAAAAATCAAAAGAATGATGGATTAAAAATTAAAATTCAAGCTATTTTAGTTGTTAATTAAGGTAATAGCCGCATCTAAATGTCATATTCAAAAGATTGTTTCACAGGAAGACCAAAGCAGCTCCTCGTCAAGTCCTGGAAACTCTGGGGATGGAGTCGTAACTGGTCTTTTCGGGGAACTCCTGAGGAAAGTAAGGAACAGGCCTGCCACTTACACGTCAGACAAAGGTGAGCGCTACCAATATAAACCTATCGTCCGACACCTTAGCTCAGTCGCTAGGATGTCTGACTATGAAGTTAAGGGTCCCAGGTTTTATTCCAGGCACGGCCAAAAAATGTATCATTGGTGAAATGTGTGTTTCCCCTATCATGGTGATGAATTGATATCTGGTAGGCTAGATGTTGTGTGTCTTAGATTTAAGTTAATGTCATGTGTTGACAAATATTATTATTATTACTATTATTATTATTAGCACCGCATCTTACTACCCGTTCGGGTTATACACACTTACGCTAATGTGTAATGGTAGGGTTTAACATGGAATCCGAACCATGGTGGAGGCCTGGCATTCCCCACATTCATAAGATGTAACAAATAATAAGAGTAATAACAATAATAATAAACCAAGATAAAATTTTATGCCAATATCCATATAGTAGATTGATTTGTCGAAACACTATGTTTGTGGGCCTATCAAAAAATTATGTACTGGTACTCCATGATGTGTAACAGAAAGTAAATTTATTGTTAAAAAATAAATACATGTTATACTAAAAGAATACTTTAGCAACATTTTCACATTTAATTTCATAAAATATTAATTTAAAATCTTGCAATTAATGAATTATTTAGTTTAACAAATTACTGTTTAATAATATTGTGTAGCGTTCTCTCAACCCAATTTTTAAAAAAAGATTAATTATCTCCTTACGAAATTAGATTTATCTATGCCCTTTCTATCGAACATTTTTGTTTTTTAATAGATCTATAATATATTTGGAAGAAAGTACAGGAAAGCTGGGTTTAAAAAAATATACAAAATGGAACAAATACAATTAATGGTTTTTACATTGAAAAGGAGAACACAGTTCACACTTTTCATTGTTGCCACTGGACAAAGAGGTAATGGCTGCCTCTTGAAAAGATCGATTGTTACTGCCCAATCTCCCAACATAGGTTTCATTCTATAAAAACTCATCAGGGAGGACTGTGAAACGTGCAATGCAACTTCCTAAAAGAGGAAACTAAAATAAAACAAAATGGTGAAAAATGAAATTGGTAAAGAATGATAGGACATTTAGATAAGACCATGTATAAGTAACAAATAACATAAAGGACAAACACAGGAAATGGATATGATAGACCTATAAGGATCACTATTCCAAACATGTAAGTGTAGTTGGTTTTCTTTATTTTATTTTAAGTAAATTATTTAAATAAATAATAACCCGCTTCGGTGGTCGCATGGTCTAACGTGCTACCCTTGCAGTTGACTAGACTGCCGATGGCGGGGAGATCAAGTTTCGAATCTCGGTTGGGTGTATTGAGGCTGGGTTTTTCAGAATAGGGTTTTCCCCGTCCCCCCATACAAATGCGGGTACACTTCCTATAAATATGACCTTCCTAACCCCTAAACTCATCAGTATAATAAAGTGCGCAAGCATTTAAACTGAACAGGTTTTAATACAGTGTGTTCAACGGCATGGAAAACCTAGAAAACAGGAAAAAGTCAGGGAATTTGTCCAAATTTTTGGAATCTCGAGTCTATTTTAATACATCTGTCCCAGTTGAGCACGCTAATCTTAGTTCTTAAAGTCAACATAAGATTGTGCTGAAATGACCCCTTAATTTGTCCTTACTATACTAAGTATGATTTTAATGTACCAATAACTTTGGTTTGGAGTAACATTCAAAAGCATTACAAAACTAACAAATTTTCCCTAAAATAAAAGTTGAAGAAAATATATGGTAAGCTGATTTGTGTGTTATTTAGGTTCATTCCGAGTTATATAGTGTTAAGAGATAAATAAACCAGGTAATTATAAAAGGTGACAATTAGAGCACATTTTCTCGTACCTATGTAGCCTCCCTGAAAAGAAGGTTCCCGAGCCACCATTTACTCTCTATGACAGAAGTAATTTATCACACTTTTTTTTGGTGGGGACTTTATGAATCTCTCTTCAGTCTTTTTGAGAGAGCCCCTCAAAAACAATACAACATGTGTGAGACTTAAAAATAACATTTGTGTCACTTCAATACAAAAATGTCACAAGTATACAATATCCACAAAACATTATATTTTAATTTATTAAAGAATAATAACATACATTCATTAGACGTTTCAGTTAAAAATACATGATTTATTCTATCTCCATTTAAAAGTCACTTTTAACATATTGTCTTTTGATCATCCATTCCTCTCTGCTGCCTCTATTTTATAATGAACATCTGGCTACATACTTTTATGAATGTGATGCTACTTGTTGAACTTTTATAGTTTCTATTTTTTTTAGGACCCACTTCTTACACTCCATTTGTAATAAAAACTACACAAATCTCTTTTAGTCAAACAATTATTATGTGATTATTTTTGTTGAAAACAGGTTTACCTTATGTATCTTTTATTCCAATAGCAAATACATTAAAGAGCTTTTTTTTAAAAAAAAAACTAACACTTTTTTTAAGCATAAGGATATAGGCTTAACAACTCAAATTTAGTACAAACACATCAGTGACCCTAAACCATTGATTTACTACATTGTAAAATTTTACCATGATCAATTTTTGACCTTCAATGGGAATCAAACCTGAGACCTTTGATATATTGGTTAAATCTCTATCAACCGAGCTAAGGCATCAAACTTTTAAAGTTATAGATAGTAACTTACAATCTAGTACAAATGAATGTAATTTAAGAACTTATTCATAGTAAGAAAATTACAAGTTTACAAAATGTGATCTTGATTGTTTTAAACGATATAAACTGAGCTAAGTGATGAAACCAAATTGTTTTTTTTTTTAATCACCAAGGTTTACCACCTGTTCAGGTTATACAATTGTATAATAATTACTCTACTAAGGCAGGAATGAGGAAGGATTGCATTTTAGATGTGATCCATCCACATTAGGTGGAAGCAAAGTGGGAAACCATTTAGGAAAAAGCACCCTCAGTATACCCGGACAGGATTGAAACCTTGATCTCCCCTTCTTCAGCAGCAAAATAAATTTATTTAAAAAAATGCTAAAACAAGCATTTCTTTCAAACAGAATGTAAATAAGATAAGTACAAAGATGGTGCAAAATGTGTTGTTGCACTGAATAACTTAATATTTTGAATATTTTTTCATGTCTCTTCCCTTTTATAGTCCTGTTGAAAGAAAGTATAGGAGTTAAAGATTATTATTTTTTGTTTCTGGTTCAACCCATGTAGATGTTGTATGATGGGAATTCATCCAAAGTTTTAACAACTGGAGGGCAGGATATGCAGAAGGGGAGGGAGGGGTGGGGGCTTGAAGGGTCTAAAGATGCATCTTCCGACTTGACTAGAGCGCAATCAGATCATGTTAGTGATTAACATTGGGGCGAGCTTGATGATAGAGCTCCCCAATCAAATAATTTGACATTCATGTTTGTAGTTTTTCATTAAATGTAGTCTTAATACTAGTGTTTCTTAAAAAATAATTTTATATATTACAAAGCATTGTAAATTATATTATAAAATGAAGAACTTCAATTATCACCTTTACTCTATTGAGGACATACTTTTTTAAATGAAGGTTATTAAGTCTCATTTATGAATCATTTAATCGAACAGTGAATATTTTACCTTATTTAAAAACCACTGTACCAGTAGAGATATTAATATTTTTAAATTTGTAAATAAACAGATTTCCAATGAAAGAAAAATTGACACCTAACAAACTCTACATAGATTATAGGAAGCCTTAATATCTCAACCAAAGGATTTTTTTTAAATTTGAATCAATAACGTCATGAATAAACAACACCGCAGACACAAATGGAAGATAAAAACAAGATAATTGATTGACCTTCTAACTTCAACTTGGTTTGTATCTTAATTAAATGTGTGAAATAACCGTACATACACAGGTTTTTGTTTATAAGTGTGATCTAACCAGAAACGTGGTTTCGTTCTTTCGACCCGACAACTTAATACAATAATCTTCAAGTGGCACGGGTGAACCTGCCACAATTGCCAATTAAAGATCCAACTAATTGTTAGTGCTACAGTGTCTTAAGGAACAATTTGAAGTTCATTGTTAAGGATGTTCCAATACAAATAAGAAAATAACATATTGAGTGTAATACATTTCCATAATATATTTAATGGGTGCGTATTTTAAAAAAAATCTAGTTTGCGATTCCTTTGTTTTTTTATTGTTATTATAGAACGGTTAAAATAAGAAACACCGACAGTTCATTTTAACTCAATTTTTATTACTACATAAAAACAATCTATTCAAGTTTGTCGGAATTACCACAAAGCTAAACACACACAAGATTGATAAACCGAAGATTTTGTTTTGGCTTCCAAAGCAATGCTTCAAAGTATGTTTATAAATGAAAGGGAGCTGCCGGATGTTAACAAGTCTAATTGAATGTGGGAGAATGAGTGTGTGTTTCTACGTGCGCCTTGCGGGGCCATTACTGCACAACTTGGCCACAAGACTCTGCACAGAGATGGCAGACATTGCCGTCGGGATGAAGAGGAGGATTATTTACCCAATCAGACGGTTACTGTCAAGGTATGACGATGTTCTACCACCTGACAATCAGTTCCAATTTGAAGGTAAATTAAAATTTTACATAACTTTCTCGAGAGATTTGAAAACAATGAGGTTATTTATTTGGTACATGTGACCTAAGGGTTAAATTCTATATTTTGGTCAGATTTTGACTTTTTTTTAAACTACCTAGTTGTCTTAATAAATTTTGATCATGTTTATACTTGTGTGTGTGTGTGTGTGTGTGTATGTGTGTAGAGAGAGAGAGAGAGAGAAAGCACAGGTAAGAATGTAAATACATTTTTAATACTTTTATTTCTGCATTGTGGAAACATGAATTCCCAGTTTTTAAATAAGTGGCTTGCTTTGAAATGCAAACTCTAGTCATATAGTAAATGTTATTAACTACATGAGAGGCCTATAATAATACCCCACACGTTTCACTTCCAGTAATTATATGGTAATGAAACTTGTGAAAACATCTTAACCAAACATCCTCTGAAATTTCTTCTTAGAAAGTAAAAGTATCTATTTTGAGGATTCTGAAATGCCCCCACATAGAACTCTTTCTTGACTAGTCATCTCTTTACCACAAGAAAAGGATGGCTGTACCAAAAATAAAACCCTTTTGAGTGACCTCCCACATTGTTTAAATCTCTTGACAGAACTAGCTGGCTCTTTAAACTGGTTTATTTTTAAAAACCGACAAACAAAGACGAGAGGTGGTGGAGGGCACCGATGGAAGGGTGTCAACATTTTAAGTAGTTTTTTTTTAATCCTGCTGCCCTCCAGCTGTGTTAAGTGGTAGAGAACAAGAAACCTAGACAAATTGTCAGTGCAGCGGCAGACTTGAAATGAAACACAAGGAAGTGGTCAACTTAAACAGTTTAAAAAACAAGTCAAGTTAAGATAAGGATAACCTAAACAGTTAAAAAACCAAGTCAAGTTAAGATAAGGATAACCTAAACAGTTAAAAAACCAAGTCAAGTTAAGATAAGAATCTGTACAAATTAAAAATGATTTATATAAAAATCAAGTGTGTGTATCTAAAATAAAATTATCTTGCAAATAGTGAACTATGAAAGTGAGTTAAAACTTCACTGGTATTGATATTCAACTATTTTATCGAAACTTTATTTTGTGACTGTTATGTAGTAAGATAATTTTCGACACTTACTCGAGAAAAATAAATCATGGAAAGGTTTGTGCCTTCAATGTCCCACACAATGCCGCCATCTTTAAAGTCGCCTGTTAATATAGTCAAAAGGGCGACAACTTTTAATTTTGCTAATCGTAAAGAAAAAAGTCTATCAGATGCAAGTTATTATGTGCCTATGTTCTCGTCTACGTCCAGGACATTTACAAGTAAGTGGGAGAACAAATTTTACTATAGGCCAATTTTAATAGACAGGATCTTATCTGACAGAAAAGGTTTTTTTAGCACCATGTCTTGGTCGCCCATTCGGGTGATATGTTTATGTATTAATTAAGCTAATGATTTATGGATGAGGAAGGTTGAGCTTAGTCTAAGTGTACTCGCATTTGCATAGAGAGAGAGTGAGTGGGAAACCATTTAGGAAAAACCACTCTCAGTACACCTGACCGTGATCGAACCACAATCTCCCAATCAAAGGCAGCCTAGTTTCTTGATCATGCAGCCACCGAAGTGGGTGAAAGAAAAGTTACCAGATCTTCTTTAACGTATTCATATGTCTGGTCATGTGATCTGCATCTATCACTTTTGTTAGATATTATCAATAACTATAAAATAACACAAATAATAAAGTGAAATATATCAATGTTGGCCACAAAGAAATATGTTTGAATTTTCTCCACTGTTCTTCCAACCAAAATCATGGTATAAGAGTAAAATGTAAAATTTTTGGCCATAAACAAATATGTTTTATTTTCTAAAAGGTTTTTCCTATTAAAATTGGACTATGTAATGTTGTCAAAAATGCGTCAATGGTAGTTATAGTCGAACTAACAATGGAAGACATGACAGCTTAAAAAGTGACTATAAATTTTTTTTTTATGTTTAAAGCATATGGCATATTTTACCATGGAAATGCTGTATCTTGTTCGGTTGCTGCATGTGTAAACTTTCAGTTCTGAGGGAACATAACATTGCCACAGACTATACTTTGGAGGTTGTCTACACGTTAGAACCGCAATGAAGATGATGTGATTATGGAAGTGTGGAGCCAGTAGAAAATCTTAAACCTAACTTAAGCCTAATTAGCCAGGCCATGGTGACCAAACAAACAAATCCACTTCCAGGAAAAATGCCTATGGTACCGCCAGGAATTGAACCCAATACCTTTTAATCAGTAACCAGTGGTGCTGACCACTAGATCGGTTTATTTTTATGTATTCATATGCTAAGCAAAGTTTTTTATTTTCTAAAAGTTTCTTTTGACCTGAATTCTATTATAGCTGTCACTAACATATGTTGATAGAAATTTAAAAAAATATTTGTAACACTTTGGATAATTATGTTCCTACATGTACCAGTGGCCATGCAGACTAAATTTTATGCTCATCAAGTCTAGTGATGAGGACTCTGGTTTTCTGTTGATAAGTACATTAAGGTTTGAAACTCGTCTAAGTGAACTAAGAGTAGTTTGCCCTAAATGTTTCCTCAGTCTCCCTCCACACAAATGCAGGTACATTTGCTCTAAATTATACATTTCTAATCATTATCCATTAGTGTAATTAAATGTGTATATTACAGGCTAGACGTAAGATACAAAGAAAAATATATCCGGGTTATTTTTTAATCAAATGGTAGCACAGCATTTTTTGTTTGTTTTTTATCACCATTTTAGATTTAATTTCTTTTAAACCATAGTAATATTTTTTCAGAAAAATAGTTAAAATATAGGTTTAAAACTCTTCCCATAAACTATGTTGTGAAGCATGATTCTATATTATAAAATGTAATATTATTTTCTTAAGTAAATACAGTTTGCAAGATTAAAGCACAAAAAAAGTTGTGTAAAGAAAAATAGTTTTCCTGATCATCAATTTAAGAAAATTTCTCATTAAGATTTATACAGTAGCCCCATGGCTTCTTTGGTGCTGACTGACAGCTTTGAAACGTTACCAGACCAAATTATGTATCCCTACGCCGAACCATATGATCTACAAAAACATTTGTTTAGCAGCTGTCACTTCTGACGGTCAAAATTTAGGTATATACCTAAATGTTGAGTGTCATAAGTGAGCTGTGAGCTGTCAGTCAGCACCAAAGAAGCCATGGGGCTACTGTACCTTGGTTCAGTCGGTAGCACCTCTGCCTACTGATCTAACTAAACGTGTTTAGGTAGAATATCAAGAAGGTCAAAAACCTATTAATAAAAGATCAGGTTTTTTCAATCTCATTAAGTGGTAAATTAAAGATGTTAATGTTTGTCCTAGAAATAATTAATTTAAGATACCAGCACCTAGTTTTCTGATACCAAAACAAGCTAACAATCATCTTGATTAAAATTAAAATCTTAATTTACTAAGCGCTTTGAAGAGATGACAGATGTTCCGTCGTGTTTTTTTGCTGGTTTGTATCTCACCCCCCTTTCCTTTCCTTCGACCCACACACTTGTAGTTGCATTTCTCTTTTTCTCTTTCACATATCCTCCTTTAAGGCTCACGCTAACAAGATTTTCTCATCACATTAATAACAATTAGTTCAATCCAGTGTTTTTTTTAAATACATATATCAAGCAATGAGAGAGAGGAAAAGAAAGACCCAATCATTATTTCAATTTGAAGAAGAGTTTATTCAACTGAGTACAAAAATGATAATACTAGTTTATTCATCTGATAAGTGTCTGTTACTGTGACATCCCATGTTGAAATACTTCACTTGGAGTAAGTTTCTCATTTAAAATATCAAGCCACAGTTTTTTTTTTGAAAATCACATTTAAAGTACTTATAAAATTTAAAGAGCAAAAGTTTGGACAAAATAGTTCTGTTTTAAATGTTTAAATGCACATTCGCATTGATGATTTGTTAGGTTTTTTTGCATAGTAAGTAATGCGAAGTTACTTAATCTGCTAGCTTATTTTTTCACTTTTAAATTTGATATGACAAAAATTATTTTTAAACATATTATATACATCTTCAAAATAAGCTTTCTAACCCAAAAATGATTGAATAAAATGAGCTAGATACAAGTATTGTCTAAAAATGTGTTTGTCCTGTTAATAAAGTGTAATAAAACCATATTATCACCAATTATTCTAACAAAATAATGAACAAAAACAATTATTTACAGTGCATAACTTGTAGTTGGGGGAATTACTTAGTAACATTTATAAACAAAATAAAATATTTTGGAATATTATAGACCCTTTAACTATTCAATACACCCAGTTTGGAATATTCTGACTTTATTTTGCTGGTTGTGTGCCTCTTAAAGGACCATGGTTAATCCAACTGCCTCCTTCCATTTCTCATTAAAAGAAAAGAAACACAAACCTTCTATTTTGTAAAGCATAAAAGGTTATTTCGAATTTTAAATAAGCTTTAGTGGTAAGTTAAGCAAAGCCTTTATAAATGTGTATAACATCCTGTCAAAATATGCTTTAATTTATTTATCAAATTATTATAAAAACATATTAATTGATTAATAAAATTTGGCCATACTTAATGTACCCTTAAAAGGTATGAGCGCCATAGTTTTAAAAACACCGACTTAGCACAAAAGTAATTCGTGCCACTCTTATTACAAATTTTCTTAAATAGGTAGAAAATAATCTTGTTTATGTCACTCAAACAATCAAGACGTAAAACATTCCTAATGCAATTTTCAGAGAAGACACCAACTCTTGAAGTGAAGAAAGCTAACTTTCCATCCTTGGACCACAAATTATCCCCAACTGTGGATCAGCGACCTTTCACACATCAGAACTCACAGAGACCTCTACCACCAACACCTGAGCCAAACAAATCTGTGTTGTACAACTTGGAAAAGGGTTCTGGTGAGTATTCTCACTTTGTTCTTTTAAATACTTTTTGTGAAAGTATTCTTTCAAGCTACAACAAATGAATGAATAGCAATGTTGTTTGTTCCACATTATTTCGAGTCGACTTACTCTATGGCATTAAGAACTTGAAGTTCGTTGACGCATTTAACATAAGTATGCCGTCTATCTTTATCTTGAGCTAGCTCTATCCATTCCACCTCATTACAACCACATCCCTTTCAGCAATGATAAAAAGATTATTTAAAAATAATTTAAGAAAGAATTATTCGCCTATATTTTTTCAACAAACGATATAAAAAATATAAGTCAATCCACATATAATACAAAGTTTAAGGACCCTCCCCTTTCAAAATTTGCAAAATGTATCCAAATAACTATGTAATAATCCCAAAAGCTTGCAGCTAACTTGCAAATTGTCACCTTGTTACAAATTAATGTATGATTTGTTATTTACAATTATTATTATGACCCACTTCTGTGGCCGAATGGTCTAAGACGTCACTCTTATGTTAGACTGGGTTGCTGATGATGGAAAGATTGAGGTTTGAATCTTGGTCGAGTATACTGAGGTTCCCCACCTCCCAAATGGTTTCCCACTCTACTTACAAACAAATGTTGGTAGATAACATCTAAAATGCTTCCTTCCTCATTCGTACCCCAATTAGAATAATTAATTATTATCATACATGCGTACAACCAGAACAGGTATTAAGATGTTGTGATTAAACAAAAATAGCAGTGCCTAAATAATTTGGGGTGCAGTAAACTTGAATCAACAAAGAAATTAGTGTACTCATGTCGATTAAAAGGCTTTCAAGATTATACTATTCGTTTCACTCTGGTTTATATTTACTCATCCTCTGATAAAAAAGTAAAACTAAATCATACAACACACTAACAAACTTTACAAGTCATAAGCTTTCCACAGTTGTTGGGAACCTCGAAAATAACTGCTAATACAGTAATATTGAGTATACAATTATATGGTTGTCCAATTTCTAAATTGTTGGAAATAGCACTTTGCTAATTATCAGACTTTGACCTAATAATAATCTGCCTCATTTCAATTACTATCACGACTGTTGGCATAGTAAGACAACTACAAGCCAGTCAACATATCCAATAATTTTTAATGATTAAATTTATGTTTTTAATATTTAGTAAATAAACCAATAGCAGTCTTCCACCCCATCCTGATGAACTAGTAAGGATTTTCAGATCCTGGTTGGATGGATTTAAACTTTTTACAACAACAATTTGATAATGTTTCCAACAGGTTCTCATAGAGGTTCCAAAGTGAGTAACCTTAATGTTACACAGATGCCTTGGTACCACAATGTGAACCGGAAGAGAGCTGAAGAACTTCTTTGTAACAGTAAGTTTTAACATATCATGCTATTTTTGCAATCATTCATTGTTTTAAGGTTTAAGATTCGTAATTAAAATTAGGTCTCTCTTTAAGGAAAACTTTTTTTTTAAACTTATTTTGTTATATGAGTACAAGAAAGGCGGACAGAAACATGAAAATCGATAGTTTCCACCTAATCCCCCGACCCAGGTTTCATTCTATTGGAATGCATCAAGAGGGAGTGTGAAATGTGTAACAAAACTTCTTAAAAGAGGAAACTAAAAAAACAAAAAAAAAACAGAAGAAATTGCTAGGACACTTAGATAGGTACATGTAAAAGGAATACATAACATAAAGGACAACTTTTAGTTGGTTAAGTTGCATGTTTTACACTCTTAAATCTTGATAGAAAAAAAAGCGATTGCTCTGAGAAAGAAAGTAAAAAGATGATAATTAGGAATTAAACGAGAAAAAGCAAGGTAAACCATTGCATGGCCTTTGCTTACTTTATTTCAACTGATATGAATTGATCCTTTGTCTCCTCAGTCAAACTATCATTCATCATCATTAACTATTTTTTAAGTTTGTGGTAGTGTTTGTTCAGTAAAATGCCTTGATCTTCCACTATCCTTCATACTCCTTTCACTTGCAAACTTTGTTATCTGCTCTCCTGATCTTTTTCTTGGTCTCCCTTGTGGTATTTTCCATATATTCTCCATCATTCTCTTTGGTATTATTTCCTTTTCCATCCTTAATACATGACCATACCGTCTCAGCCTTGCTTCCTCTTCTCTCTCATGTAACCCATGTACAACCACTCTTTCCCGAATAACTTCATTCATATGGCCTCCATGTTCCTAGTCTCTCATACAGTCACTGTACTATGGGTACAAAGTATACCCTATAAAGCATTTAAGCACATAGCAGTTAAACTGCCTATGTGACTAATTTTTCCACGGGATGAAAAATAGTCAACTTATTGAAAAGTTGTTTGCAGCCGAAGATGGGATGTTCATTATCCGCCCTTCCCAGACCCAAAACCCCTTGACCCTGAGCCTCTGGTACAACAACAGACTATACAACATCAGTGTGAGACAGCGGCCGGATGGGAAATATGCTCTTGGATATGAAAAAGCAAATGAACAGGTACAAAATTTAATCAATTCATTGTGCATGTATACAATTTTAGACGTTATGTCTGTATGAGTGATGATATCCTTAGGATCTAGGTTGTGTAAACATTTTAGTGAAATTCCAATAGATTTCTCTAGGTTTTACAGGTCAAAACATATTATATTTCTTTTAGAATTAAATATGCAAAGTTATTGATAAAAAATACATAGATTTTACTATTGAATTAATAAATACAAATATGTTGTTTTCAATTAAAGGTTACATAGGGTTGTTTTCTACTTCGTATTAAAAATTTTGTCTTGAAATTACAATGATTTAAATTTTCCTGACTTTTTAAAGCGTGTAAAAACCCTTTTAACAGTAATAAACTGTACATACACAATTAGAAACTGCCACTGTGGTCTAGTGGTCAGAGTTTCTGGCTAAATATCCAGAGGGTCTGGGTTCAATCCTTGGTTCTTCCAGAATTTTTCTTTGAAGCAGTGGGTCTGAAATGGGGTTAAACTCAAGTCTTGTAAGAACAAATAAGAAGCTACTTGAATAAATTAACAGTGACTCTGGTCTGGAAAACTGAGACTATCGGCCTGAGGGTTCATTTTGCTGACCACATGACACCCTCTATTAGCGAATTTTAGCACAATCACCGCCAATGGCGGCAGCTGCTCGGTCGGAATAGCTCGATTGCGGACTTACACCATGGAGTTTTTTTATAGACACAATTAGAAACTGAATCTGTGCACGCAATGAGCGTGTTGGATAAAATCCACCACTCATGCAGATTTTACACCACTTACCTCTAATTATGATAATCCAGGTGCTTATTTTTATAAATTTGAAATCACTTAAGTGCAGTGCATTGCCCCTCTGAAGAGCAATAATTAATTAGCGAGCCCTGTCTACTATTAGTAATTATTTCTTTTATACATATTTATTATGTTTCCGATTGTTTGAAATATTCCAGAGTTTCGCCTCGGTGGAAGAGCTTGTAACAAATTACCAATCAGAAAAGTTGCTACTTTACAGTGGAGGAGAGAAAAATGGAAGGACATTTCTGACAAAATGGCCTCAAAGAAGAGACTAGAACTCATTCTTGTCAACTCAACCATGCACACTGGAGACACTCAACAGTGCTCGCAAGCTAGGCACTTGGACAAGTCTAAACATCATAGCTTCTACCTAAAAACTAATCAGTGTGATAAACCGAGCTATTTAGCGATGTTAAACAACACTATCAGGTAGAATAAACAAAACAAGAGACTTTAGTTGCTGCATCACCATGGGAGAAATAGGGTGCCTTATAAAACTCTATGATAAACCATTTATTTAGGAAAAATACAAATAATGATAAAGAATACAATTTGCTGATGAAATGAATACAGTGGACCATCATTTATCCAGATCCCACTGATCTGGATTTCTGAATTGAGCTTTTGTTTTTGTAAACGTGTTTCAAGTATTTTATAATTTGCTAATGTAAAAATAAATGGTGTGCTTTAGTTTTTTTTTATATATAACAAGAATGCAAAATATATATAGTGTTTGAATACATTTTTAAATAATTTCCTCTGGAATTTTGTTAATCTGGTTGACACCCAGATAAATGAGGTTCCACTATACTAACACACAGATTGCAAATAATTGTTAACTATGGGAATGTTTGCATTAGGGAGACCACATTTCATTTCTCCTTAATATGGACATTTCTGTAGTTACAATGATTTGCAGCCTGTGTATTGATATTCATTGAAATTTTCTTTAATTACAATCTTGTTTTGTATACTTGGCAGCATAATAGCCCTCCCAAGTCGCAAATGGCTGTGGTATATCTGATAGCTCATAAAAGTAGCCGATGATTTCTGCACGTCCATCACAAACTCAGCCTTAATCTATGTGTGAAGAATGACCCTTTGTACAATATAATTCATATAGCTAGGTCATATGTTCCGAGGTTTGGTTACCATATCCAGGTGTCATTTTTCAACTAATTTAATTACCTATAAAAATCCAAAGTATAGCTTGGAAGGTCAACCTTCAACGAATTATTTATTTGCAGATTTTATATCTGGTATTATTATTTCAATTAGTGATACTCGTGTATTAATAAGTATGTTATCCTCAACATAACCTCATTGTGTAATGTTCAACCAAAAAAATAACAAACCAATACATAATTTTATAAAGAGTTTTTGAAAGTTATCATTAGCCTTTTGGAATGTAGAATATATATACATACAGATATACATACACATACATGCGCACACACACACTCTTTGCTAATCCCAACTAATTGGAACCAAAGCTTGTTCGGATTTAACTGAAGAATAAAGGGATAATGTATTTTCACAAATTTTAAATTGCAGTTCTATGAGTATAATCAAATGTTAATTTATTTAACTTACTTAAAACCTATAGTATATAATGAAATTATTTTAGCCACAGGATTACACAATGTGTTGACTATAACATGTAAATATTAAGCATTTATTATCAGATATTTAAATATTTCTTACAACTCTCGTTTTAATTTTGAGCTTGTTAACAAATAAAATTTATTTCATTTGACATATTTTTTTTATTTTCCGAAACTTGTGTTTGGACTATTCAGAATTTTGGACTACTTACATACGTTTGGTATCTATCTAAATTTGTAAGGAAATATTGAGATGGGTCCTTTTAATTCTTCAGAAGGTAATACAGTTGCTTGTGTTATCATATTTCTGGCCAGGATATTTTTTTGAATAAATATCTTGGGATCAAAGCAATATCTTCAAATAAGTTTTCTTTCTAGTTTGAATAAATATAAACCTAAAATTCAATAATGAAACACTTTTAATTTTTGTTTCAAGAATGTATTATGTAAACTGTCAAAGTGAAATTACTCACTCCCATTCGGTTTGTCACATTTTGGAGGATAAGTGAGTTAAACAAGTAATTTAAAGTGGTTTGGAAGGGAACAGAAGTTTGTTTTTATAATAGGTTTCTTTGACAAAATAAATCAATTAACACTCGAGTATATATGTTTAGTTTAATTTTCTATACATATTAATCTCAACATTTCTTGAATATTTGTCATAAACATTGTGGAATTTGAAAATTACTTTTTATCTTCATTTAAAAAAAGACTTTGTTTAATTTCCAGGATACTCATGGAAAATGTTAAAGAACAGCTGCGATTATAATGTGTGGAAAATAAAACTAAACATGTCTACAGTATGTTCACCATTGTTTTTTACCTGAATGACACTTGAAAAATTATATGTTTAGGTTTTGAGTCGCCAACACTTGTAAAAGATCGCTGTTTTGTTATAAATGATAAATATTTTAAATACATGTTAAATTTTACATTTAAAATAAAATAAATTTAAGTTTTCTCACACTATTTCATTACTTTTAATAATCTATTTATCCAATCTGAAACAATATTTTAAATGTAATTAAAACTTATTCTTTGTTTTGCATTATTATCGATAATGTGTAATATAGTGCATACATTAATACCTTTTAATAAAGGCATCATATGTATTGGAAAAGAGAAAATTACTTGTCATTTTTTTAAATTATAATAAATTATTTTCATCCACTGCATGGGTGCACCATTGTAAAGAACTTTTTGCATCATGATCACATGGTGTAAATTTGCCAGTCGCCAAGTGGAAAAAAAACGATTAAGCTTTCTTTGTACCATACCTCAAATAAATATAAATAATATTGGCCTAAATCACTGTGGTTCGCTATACTATTCATACATTACCATATGTTTTCATTACAGCTATCCAAAGTGGCAGATGTTAGCTGTTGGCGTAGGGATACAATAGGGACTATTTCTAGTAACTTTTCTTGAGCTGTCATCTAAGTAAACCTGGGTGGTGAATGTACTTATGTTATTTATTGGGTGGGTGGAGGGGGAGTTTCTAATGTAAAAATACATATTCTAACTCCTGAATTCCCCCATACCTCCACCTTAACTTGAATTGGATGGTTTCTTAGAACATTTTTTAAAATGTAAACTCCCATAAGGCAACCAAAGGAATTAAAATGAGAGTAATACAATTTAGTCATGTTATTTAATGAATAATGCAGGAAATCACTTTACGATTTGATCATCTGGTCAGTTCAATTGTGTACCTAAGTAACCAGTTGTGACATGCTTATAAAGATTATGACCTCACTATGTAACATCTAATTTTTGTGACTCAAGGTCCATGCTATTTTTATTTTTGTACATAATAATGCTAATATTAAAAAGATCAATTTACAAATAAAAGTGATTGGTTTTCATGTAAAGGAAAAAGGGCATGTAGTTAGTGCCCTTCAAAATAATTTCAATTACCTATTCAAAGTGTCAAATTTGGGTAAGAAAAATAACAAACTTTCTAATTGAATGTATAGAAAAAAGTGCTCATATTATATAAATTACCTTACTCAAAAAGTGTTAAAATTGATAATCTACTTCCTCTACAATTCCACCATTCTTATCCTCTCACTTGTACATTTTCTGTTATCCGCACCTCCTATCTCTTTCTTGGCCTCCCTTGCGGTCTTTTTACTACATCATTTTCATCTGTTTCAATGATCATCATCAACCGTTTCCAGCCTGTGGCCTGGTTGGTCACTTTAGTAAAATGTCTCCATCTTACTCTATCCTTCCTTGGTACTTGTTTTAATCACGAGCAAAGAATAGCTATATTAAAACATGCTTAGAAGTTGATTAATATTCGGCTGTGAAAATATCCAAATCAATTTGCTATTATGTACAAACTGTCTCTAATATCAAGTAGCACCAAAAGTCTGTAGTTTTTTTTGTTTAGTAATTTTATAATGCACAAGTGTTCTCTTTCTTTCATACAAGTTTCATTGACTTTATTTTGGTACATTTTGTATTTTTGTTTTAAATGTATTCACTGTATTATTATTATTATTATTATTATTATAAGAGCTAGTTATTGCATTGATGTTTGAATATAATGTTTGTTCATAAAAATCACTGCCCATTTTTTTATGTTACAAAGTAAACCCAAAAGCACAACACCAAAGGAATGGTTTTAATCTGGCAGGGTGTATGTACATTTGATTTAGTATCTTCCCAATACTAAAAATGAATGTCCCCAACATAGTGGTTTTCAAACTGGAGGTCGGGCAATTTTTAGGGTGTGGTCACAATGCTTGTTAAGGTTATCAGTCTTATGTTTACTTTTTAAAGTGAAATATAAGCAGTAAAATTATTTAAAAAAAACTGTTGAGTAGAGTTGGGTCAGATACACTATTTTACAAATCCAAATCTCCAATATATCTTTGAATATTGAATTTTGGAATAGTTATGAAATATAAATAACAATAGTAACTAAATGTTAACATTCTTTCTTATAAGCCTAATCCATTCTTTATAATAATTCATATAATCAGTTAGGTGTTAAATTACTGGTCTGGGGCCGGGTTGTTAAGTTCATCCTATATTTATAATTGGTTCTGAGCAACCAATAAGCAGTATCAGAGCTTTAAAACAAATTTCAATTGAAAATACCTTTTTATAAAGAATTTGAATCTCAAATATCCTCAAGGGCTACTGTTTGGGTTCCATTTGGCTGCTTGTTGATATAGGCCTAGTTTGCTGTAGCAGTCCTGTGTTTAGGTGAGTGGTGCTACTAGCCTAAATTCCAAAACACCCGTTGTGATTGTTCTTTTTAGAAACATCTTAGTAGTATTCGTGGTCAAGCAAATTTATAATCATTAAATCAAACACACAGGCTTAACAACAAACTGGTTTGGTTTGTCGATGAAGTAAGGATTCAAATTTCAACTGACGGGTATTGGGGGTGATTTTTCCTAACCACAGTGTAATATGTGGACAGGTAGGAAACAATTAGGTGAAAATAATACTAATAATTTAAAAATTAAGATATGAAGGTTTGGTTATCAAAGAGTCGTGATGATCTTAAAAGACAAAAATCGGGGGCAATTACTGCAAAGGTTTGGAAACCATTGCACTCACTAAGAGTTGATAAATGTGTATAAGTAGTGGTATAGTGTTTTAATATTTTTGAAAAGAAGTTAAGGTGAGAATGTGAGAAAATATAAGTGTTTTAGGGTTTTTATAGTAAAAGTTTTTTTTTTTCAAAATAAATTGAAATCTTGCTGGACAGTAAAAAGATAAGAGTTTAGTTTTATTCATGTGGTAATATCAATAGTTGTAGAATATCTGTCATGAGCAGAGCACTATTATATAAGACATTTTTTAAATTAAGAGAAAAAAGTTGTCATTAAATTCCAGGACATTTGACAAACATTCAACGACAGTTGATATCACCACATGAAGAAAATTAAACACACTGTTTATATTGGAGATATATTTGATTTATTCCATTAAAAAAGGTTATACTTTAAAACTCCAAAAATAGTGGACTTTTCTCAAGTCCCCCACACTCCCACCTTAATTATAGTTGGGCAGAATCCACTATTTAAAGAATTTTTTTATCTATGAACCCAAAATAAGTGACTTCAAAAGGAAATAATAGTATTTTTTTTTTAGATAATGCATTCATTATAACTAACATTCAGTTTGGTGTTAATTTAATGTTCTAAGGTCAGATTGTTAATGTTATACTTGCTCCAAAGAAAGTTGTACTACGGGTTTTTATTGCTCAAGAAAAATTTGTTCAACACAGCGAGGTTTCAACCTATGAAAACAAAAGTTCCTGAGGCAAGCACTTTACCCCAGGACCACCCAAGTCAATGAGTGTATAAACTAATTATGTTAAGACAGTACCACCAATCAACAGTATAAAAATTCTAAAACAAGTTTTAGTTCATAATCTGAAGAAGAAAATTAAATCTCAATTATTTTTCTTCAAACCCTCAAATATCCCAAAGGAAATGATAGTTTCAGCCCTAGAATTATTGAATAATTGTTCATTTAATGGAACAATACATAAGCCTAGTGTTTAATTTAACAATTTGCTAGTTAATATCCCAATAATCATCTTTATAAATACTGCTTGTGGGTTTTTTATGGACCCCGTCTTACTACCTGTTAAGGTTATTTGCCTATGTACTAATTACTTTAATGTTAGGAGTGAAGAAGGTTGGATTTATAGGAAGTGTATCCACATTTGCATGGAGTGGGTGGTAAAACATCCTCAGTATACCCGACCAGGATTAAAACCCCAATCTTGTTATAAGCAGTCTGGCACAATTTAAACAATTACTGTTAAAAGAGATTTAAGCCGAGTATAAACCAAAAGAAAAATGTCATTTCGACTACTATTGTGAATAAATTATTTTTAATGAATTATTAAAAATTCCCTGACCAAATAAATTCCCTAACATTTCAGTTTCACAAGCTTATGGATACCCTGTGTATGTGCCTGACAGCACACCCAACTACACCATTTCTACACATTACACAACTTTAAAAGATGTTATAAAAGGTGTTTTTTGTCACCACTTCTCACTTCCATTCGGGTTGTAATCAGTTTAACTGATTACACTTGTATGCAAGGGATGAGGAAGGATAAATCACTATGTAGTGTAACTGCATTTGCATGGAGGGAAAGTGGAAAACCATTTTGAAAAACAAAAAAATACCTCAGTACATCTAGCTGTGATTCAAATCCCAATCTCCCTGTCCTCTGCAATCCAGTCTATTGCCAGAGAAAAGCCTTAGACCTTTCGGACACCAAATCAGGTTATTATGGAATTTAATCTTCAATTAGTTCAAATTAATATATTACTTAGTTAAACATGATTAATAAAGTGTCCTTTAAGTCTGAGGAAGTGTTGTACTTTGTACCCATTGTCACATATGCAGCAGAAACACGGACAGTGAATGTAGGAGAAACCAGGAAAGTGGAGGCCATGAGAATTAAAATTGTAAGAAGCATGCTAGCTGTAACAAGGAAAAATAGGATAAGGACTGAAGTTATCCTGGAAAGAGTGGGGTTACTAGTAGTAGATGAAATAGTAGAGGAAGCAAAAATGAGATGGTATGGTCATGTAATGAATACGTAAAAGGATAGAATAAAAAGTAAATGGCGGAGATTAAGTATGTAGGAAAAAGAATGCAAGAATGAGATGAAAAGAGCAGATGCATAAAGTGTTCAAGTGAGTGAGAGGAGAAGAATGGAAGAGTGGTGGAAGGATGGAGGCATTTTACCAAACTGACTCAGCCACAGGCTGAAAACAGTTGATTCATCATCCTCATTAACTGTTTCCAGCCTGGCCGGGTTCTTACAGAAAAATGCCTCCATCTTTCTCTGTCCTTCCACCATTCTTCCACTCTCCTCCTTTCACTTGCAAACTTGATGTTATCTGTTTCTCCTCTCTCTTCCTTGGTCTCCCTATAAACTTTATATTCATTAATCTTCTTGGAATCCTCTCCCCTTCCATCATCATTATGTGTCCATACCATCTCATCCTTGCTTCCTCAACTATCTCATGTACCTCTTGCACCCCAATTCTTGCCCATACATCATCATTCCTAATCATATCACTTCTGGTCATAGCTAGCCTGCTTCTCAAAGCCTTCATTTCCATGGCCTCCACTTTCCTTGTTTCTCTTATATCCAAATTCCAAGTTTCCGCTGCATACGCAACTATGGATATATGAAGTATGCTATATACAATACTTCTTACACTTCAGGGACACTTCTCTTTTCCATAGTAGGTCTCTTACAAATCAGTAGAAAACCTCTACCTGCTGCCCTCATCTCACTATATCTTCTCTGCTGCCCTCTTTTGCCTCAATCACACTACCAACATATGTCACGCTCTATACTACTTTAAAATCTACTCCATCCAGTTCTATCACCTTCCTGGGCCTTGTTATGTGGCTTGTCATCACCATCACTTCACTTTTCATCATACTAAATTTCATTCCAACCCTCGGTCACTTCCTCATTCCATTACTGCAGCTGTTCCTGTACTTCCTCCCTCCCCCCTCCCTCCCTCCCCAATACCATCAAGTCATCTGCAAATGATGATTATGATGATGTAAAAATTATTCCATTCAAATAATGTTAGAATGACTGATTAAAAATTTGCTCAGCCCCACTATTGGTTCATTAAGTACAATTTTTTCATGTTTCACAAGTTCAAAATGATGCATAATTTTATCAGGACAGTCTACTTTTACCCGAAAGCTCTATGCTATGGTGGAACACCATGTATCAAGGTTTATGGCTTCTCGATGAGCCTCAATGGAAGCACATACAAATAAAACAAACATAAAATCTATTTTAGACACACAAAATCATTTAATACATTTTTTTAGAATTAATTCAGAGATGAAAAAACCACATAGAACAAATTATGTATCTATTAGATTACATTAAATACAAAAGGAAACCTCAACACTGATATCATAAACTTATAAAATACATTACTGAGATAAAAGTAGCTTAAGACACCCGGTCTAGAGCTTCCAACATAATTATGCTGTTCCCTCGAATAACCTGAAAAAATAAACATATCACGTATCAGCCAACTTTTACTTCAAGCTACTATGATAACCAAGACATATACTTCATTGGCATTTTAAAAGTTAAGTAAGCTCTTTACTAAGTCAATTAAATGTGCCTCTAATTGATAAAAATAAAGGTATCTATTATATGTTTGCTCTTCTTTTTAGATTTCCCAACAAATATTAATGTGTTTTAACTTAAATTTAGTCTTATAATATTCTACCCATATGTTAGAAAATTAAAATAGTTTTTACAAGCACTCCCACTTTTCCAGGCAGTTTGGATTTAAGAAAAGCATAACACTTTTTTTTTGTCAAACTGAGTAGTTTGAAATCATGTAACTAATGTTCAAAACAGGATGTTTTAAAATTGACAAGGAAATACATCTTTCATTGCTCCACAACCCTTGTTTAAGGAGTGATAAAGACATGTTTAAATCAGCGCTTAGTTAAATTCACTTTTTTGTCTATCCAAAGATCATCTATTTTAAGCTTTAAGTTTGATGTCACAATTTAACAAATTTTCTAATATTTCTACTAAATTTTGCAAAATTTCCCATATTTTCCCTGTGTAGTAACCGTTATTTTAGCTGTAGATTAATTTGCATTATGCACCAACAGCGTTGGGGGTATTATTATTATTAGCACTGCGTCTTACTACCCGTTCGGGTTATACGCACTTATGCTAATGTGTAATGGTAGGGTGATTGTGAGATGAAATGAAGGACCTACAGTTTAACGTGGGATCCGAACCACGGTGGAGGCCTGGCATTCCCCACATTCACAAGATATCTTGTCAGAGGTGAAGGAAGGGTTTGGTAATCAGATAAATATTTGCCGGGACCGAGGATTGAACCCCGGCCGCCAGCATAGAAGTCTGACACCTTACCCCTAGACCGCCAGGTCACCTCGTTGGGGGTATATGTATAAAAAAAAGTTGACTACCATGGTTCTACATTGCCAGTTTAATTGTATGTGCAAATTGAAACTTGAAATTGAAAGTGTTCCTATTTAGGCCTAACCTAACTATTGTTTTAGGTTGGCTTCCTTCTCTATATTGCCTACTAAAACTCTATGGCATTGGGAATGTGAAAGTTCAGTGCTGCACTTAAAAAGGTATGTCACCCAACCCTATCTTGAGCTAGTTCTATCCAGTCCACCTCATTACACCTATCTCTGCCAGGTCCATTCTAATGTTATCCTCCCATCTGCGTCTATGTCTTCCCAGTGGGTTTGACAGTTAATAGCCTGAACAAAGTTCTAGATTCTCCCATCCACACTAAATGTCCTGCCCACCATAATCTACAAGACTTGATTATCCTAATAATGTATTGTTATGAGCACAGGGTATACAACTCATCATTATGTAGCCTCCTCCCTTCTCCAGTAGCCTCATTCTTTTTTGGTCCAAATATCTTTCCTAAGCACCTGGTTTTGGAACATCCTAGACTAATATTTTTTTCGTCATGTAAGATAAGAGACCATGTTTCCCATCTATAGAGTACAACCAGTAAAACAATTGTTGTGTAGGCCTATATTCCGAGTTTTTTGTATTTCTTGAACGCAGGGGAGATATTAACAACTTACTAACTCAGGAATAGCATGCATTTCCCAACTATTCTTTTCCTAATTTCCATCTAATATCATTATTGTTAGTTAAAATTGTTCTTAAATAATTAAACTCACTAACCCTGTCCAATAATATGACGTTCGTGTTAATCTCTAAATTATCGTCACCAATCTGTGTTCTCTGTACAACCATATACTTAAGTCTTTTCAGTGTTCCCTCCTAAACCTATTTCTTCACTAGCCACTAATAAAATAGCTGCATTGTATTGTTTAAATAATGTAAGCCCTACCCTACTTGCTTGCATTGCCCTAATAGCATTATCTAAGGCTGGATTAAAAGGTAATGAATGGGGAAGTACATCTCCGTGTTTCAACCCATTATGAATTTCAAAAGTACCTGATAAGTGACATCCAACCTGTATCCTGCCGCATATCAGTCAAATATACCTCAATTAGATTTACAAGTTTTTTGGGTATTACAAATTTAACTAAAATATCACACAATTCGTTTCTTTTAATTGAATCATATGTCTATTTTCAATATATGTATAAAGGATGAACCGTCATGTTGTCTTCCCACATTTTTCTAATATTTGCCAACGTTGACGATCTGATCTGTTGTGGATTTAGTTTGTTGAAATCTACACCAATGAACCTTGATTATTTCCACAGCATATGGCGTCAATTTCATTAAAATTATGTTGGAAGTAGTGAGATACCTCTATAATTATTACAATCTGTTTAATCCCCCTTTCTGAAAATGGGAATTATAATACCTTCCTTCCATTTGTGTTAATACCCCATGGTCCCATATAATTGTCAACTTAGTAGGTATAAATAAAAAACTGCTAGAAAAAGTGAATGATTTTGTGTACCTGGGCAGAAAGTTCCGTAAAAATGGAAGGATGGATGGTGAAATCGACAGACGAGTGAATGCATCTAGGAAGTAGTTGGATGTAGGCCTATGTGGACTATTGCAAAGGATGAATAATAATAATATTTAGCACCGCGTCTTACTACCCGTTCGGGTTATACGCTTTAAGTACTAATTACTCTAATGGATTAGGAATTGGGAAGGTTGAATTAGAGGAAGTGAATCCGCATTTGCGTGGAGAAAGAGTGGAAAACCATTTAGGAAAAACCACCCCCAGTTCACCCGACCGAGATTCGAACCTCGATCTCCCCGTCCTCAGCAGTCGAGCTCAACACGACAAGCGTGTTAGCCAACTACGCCACCGAGGCGGGTGCAAAGGATGAAGTAGTATTGAAAGAGGCAAAGATGGAAGTTTATAAAAATGTGTTAACGCCAACATTATATCATGTATGACTCGGTATATGGATGTTGTTGAAGCGAATGGAGTATGCAAGGATAGAGTGTGGAGAAAGTTTGTGAGGATGGATTAAGTACAGTTATTTTATGCACAGTTTTTTTGCCTACTCCTTAAAGGAATGGTGTGTGTGTATATATATGGAACATAGTAATAGAAATTCATCATATGGTAACATTTCATCCCCTCCCTTTATTAACTTTGCTGGAATTGAATTTATGGTTCTAACTTTTTAACAGCATCTTTGACTTCACTATAATCAGCTCTAGGATTAGTGGTTCAGCAGTATGTATTTCGATACCCTCAGCAAATTCGGATCATCATGAACATTCAAAATACACACACATAAAGTGGACATTCCATCCACCCAAAACATTGTTCAGGTCTGCAACCAGATTTCCATTTTCATCTAACACTAGTGACCCTAGCCTGATAATTTTTCCAATATCTGTTAATACCTAAATAAAGTTCCCTAATATTCTTATTTTTGCTATTTTCTTCTAAATCACTAAATTTACCCGCTCTCATTTTGTTCCTAAACATGGGACTAGCCTTCCTTTTTTGGTTTATTAAATGTGTTTAAGCTTAATTAACTTCCCTATTACTGCCTTTTGATTATTTTACAATGTTCCTAGACTGTTTGCATGCATACATGCCCTACTATAATGTAATTTGAACCACTTGTATACTCTCTGCTTACATTAAAATTATTTTATGGCGCTTAGATAAACTTTTATTATAACATGTTTTATTTGACAAATAGTGTGTAAGGCTGTAGCAGCATGGTATGTATTCTTTATTATGATATTAATCTTTTTTTTTTAAATGACTCAACATTTTAAGTGGGATAAAATTATGTGAAAAAAAAGGGGCAAGAAACAGTAATTTTATGCAAAGTTTCATTTGAACTCAATTATGTTTTTAGGTTATCAGCTTGTCAACACAATGTCTTAAGACTTGGTATGGAAAAAAAACGAAAACATGTACACCGCTCTGAGATTGTATAGCTGAAATAAGGAAATTTGAATTGAGGCATGTATAGATATGACACAATAACAATGACCAATAGAATTAGTTGTCATATTAGGTAGAAATGTGTTGAATAATCTTTCTTGAATTCGAATATTAAATTTTCCTTTAGAACTTGAATCCAAATTGTGAGTCTTTGAATCTTTAAAACTGTACAATTTTAGAAGTGAAAATATTTAAACGTTTTTTTTAAAAAAAGGTTGTTTAGTGCTTGGTGACAGTGATTAATTACATGTTTTTAATCTATAGGCTATATCATTAACAACAAAAACAATACATTCCTAGTAAATTAATTATATTAATATAATTTTGTCATTTTTTATTTTTTTTATTTTCTCAATTATCCAATAAGTTTATAAATTATATAATTCCTTTTACAGAATTTTAAAAATTGATATTTGAGGTCAAGGTTTTTATAATTATTGTAGTTGAGATTTTTTGTTGACATGTTTAAGAATCTTGAATCTCTCGAATACAATGGGATTCAAGGGTCCCATCTCTAGTCATTATTCTTATTTTCTACTCACCACCATTCCCACGTTATTTTGAGTGCCATCTTTGCAATTCTCGATGGTCTCGTCAACCACAAGGTTCATGAAGGGGTCAAAACCTCTGAGGATACCAACAACATGGCGTCCTCCGTTTAGTTTCACTGCAACATTAGTAACAAAGGTCTAATCTCCAGGTTTAAAATATGTAATATTAGCGTGGAGATGTTTATTCAGCATTAATATTGGATACATAGTTCTGTATTTGATTATTTTAGAATTTTTATCGTGAAGAACCCTTCCCTTGATTATGCAGTGTTCCTTCCAGGGGTTTTTCAAATGGTCATGCTGCATCATCTGGCTTAAGTCAATGTTTAATGCACAAATAATAAAATAGTGCAAAATACTACTGTCCCTGCTCAACTACTTAATAACACCACCTTGCTGGCAACATTTTCTGAGGAGAACACTGTTATGATAAATTAGTTTGTGAAATTATGTCTCAATAAATTGAGTATTTGGGTGTATATATTAGATATATAAAGTTGATTCGCCACTTGAGTGGTGGAAATTGACCGCTAGCAGAAGATTTTTATAAAGTAGTCTTAGGCCCTACAGGAAATAATTATTTTGCCAACAGATGCACATGAACACCACCGAACACAGTTTGTATGTCATCGACAGTTTTCGTTTCATCCGGCTCCCCATCTTAAATTGCGGAGAGAACACAGCGAGAAGCTCTCGTTTGTAAAGTATTTATGCTTTAAGTACTAATTACTCTAATGGATTAGGAATTGGGAAGGTTTAATTAGAGGAAATGAACCCGCATTTGCGTGGAGGGAGAGTGGAAAACCATTTAGGGGGGAAAAACCGTTCACCCGACCGAGATTCGAACCTCGATCTCCCCGTCCTCAGCAGTCGAGCTCAACACGACAAGCGCGTTAGCCAACTACGCCACCGAGGCGGGTTGGAAGAAGTAGATAACAGCATGTGTGCAAATGAGAGGATAGTAATGGACAAGAGTAAGGGAGGAAGGATGATAAAGAAGAGAGGAAAATTGAGGCATTTTTACTAAACTGACTCACCTATAGGCTAGAAACAGTTTTTGATTCTGATAATATATCTAACTACAAACTTAGAATTAAAGCTTTTAAATTAGTATGAAATACAATCCAATTTTCTTGAATTTTTAGCCTAAAAAATTCTTTAACTTTTTGGAAGTGATAACTAGGACTGTGTTTGAATCCTGGTCTAGTGTAATATTGGTTTTCCCCTATCTTATTGGTGTAAAGGCAGGCCTATAGGAGGATTGACTGCCCAGGTAGAGCTTAGATGAATAAATCAAACATAATAATTCTATAAGCACTTCATTCGGTTGTTAGTAAGCCTCTCGCTGTTAAAATAATAATAGCGTAGTAGGTAATTACCTTAGGATGTAAAAGTATAGTTTTTCATTTAGTTGAAATATGTTAGAGACCTTTTTAACAATAAAATAAGTGCATTATAAAGGTATCATGGTTGTCTAACAGATGGCAGCACTAACTCAATTTGAGTTAAATATTGGACTTTTCTCCTTTTGCCCCAGTACCTTTTAAAATGGAAACTAAAACATATATGTTATGTTTGTATTTAGTTAATTCTTTATTTGTCTATAAAGTATACAATGCATAATTGAATATAAACAAAAAGCCTCTCTCTTTCTCTGCACTCATTTATATATAGGTCACAATATTTCAAAACTATTCTAGTCATGTGACAACTACAATAGTCAAATATATAATTTATATATTTACATTTTATAATATACAACATTATATATATATGCAATGAAAAGCCTTTAGAAAATAAGACTCTCGCATTCTACTAAAAATAGCATTGATTTACTTACAGTAGCCTCATGGCTTCTTTGGTGCTGACTGACAGCTCACAGCTGACTTCTGACAGTCAACATTTAGGTATATACCTAAATTTTGACTGTCAGAAGTGACAGCTGCTAAACACATGTTTTTGCAGATCATATGGTTTGGTGTAAGGATACATAATTTGGTCTGGTAACTTTTCAAAGCTGTCAGTCAGCACCAAAGAAGCTATGGGGCTACTGTATATACGCTTCAGAAATAATAGCAACCCCTTCCCAACGCAACCCTCTCAAACTTAGTTGCAGTCTCACACTGGTAATGTGTATTTCACAACCAATCAAGTGAAGAGGATAGGCCTACAAAAATCATGAACTACATTATCTTCACATTCTGGCACCTGTGTGGTTAAAAAAACCTTTATGCCTCTATTAAACAGTGATAGTATTTAAAAATATACGGTAGTACTTAAACAATATGACTGCCTTAAAATTACTCAAAAATGCCTAATATGAGACAAACCAAGAAAATATTACCTAAAATCCCAAAATGACAAAAATATGACCTTAAAATACACATTTTTACAACCGGAGAATCATTAACAAAGTTTATGTTCTTATGAACATTGTATGTGACAAAAAAAAAAAGTCATCAAAATCCAGGGTAGGGATGTTCTATCGAAAGAATAGTATCAATAACAGTAAGTATCGGTATAGAAATTTTAATCTGGAAAATGTTGTGTACATAGTAATAATAATCTCTTACCCGCTTCGGTGTCTGTGTGGTTTAATGCGCTAATCTTGTGTTGGATTAGACTGCCAAAGACAGGGAGATCAAGGTTTGATCCCGGTTGAGTGCCCTGAGGGTGGGTTCACCTAAATGGCTTTCCACTCTCCCACCAAGCAAATGTGGGTGTATTTAATCTAAATTAAGCCTTCCTAATCCCTAACCCATTAATGTAATTAGTACACAGGTGTATAACCTGAACAGGTAGTAAGACATGTTACAAAAATCAAAAAAAGGCCTCAATGTTTGCATCATCATCATTTTTTCATTTTTTTCTAAACACTGAAATTGTAATGTTTTTTAATAGTTTAAAACCAATTTTAAAAGATATTTTTTCACTATCTAACTTTTTTAAGTAGGCTACCACAATAAACTGGGAAGGGCTACCACAATAAACTGGGAAGGTAGAATTTAAAGTGAGTTAACTTGCATTTGCGTGGAGGGAGAGCGGAAAACCATTTATGAAAAACTACCCCCAGTTCACCTGACCGAGATTTGAACCTCGATCTCCCCGTCCTCGGCAGTCTAGCTCAACACTAAGCTAGCCTGTTAGCTAACTACACCACCGAGGAAGGTTTCAACTTCTTAAAAACTTTCATAATTTACTTTTGGGAGGTGCCATTTTTAACTACATTCGGCTATGTACTCTATCAAGATGTAATTTGTTCTTCCTCTACAGACCATCCTAATAAACATTTAATCTCAGCATGGGCCATGAGTGAAGATAGTAAAAAAGTGTTTCTTTCGATACCGGAGTATCGAAAAAAGTAAAAGTATCGAGGAAAAAAATACTATTATCGAAAGAAAAATACCGATATTAGTAATCCCTAATCCAAGCCTTGATTATAAGTCTGAGCCACCAAACAAAAGTATTATTAAGCTTAAAGCTTGGCTAAAAAAAAAGGTCTCAAATTCGATATTTAAAAAAAATCTTCACATCTTGAATATCCTTAAGGATTCAAGGGTCCCACCCCTAGTTGCAACATGTCAGAGATTCTAATAAAGAAATCCATGAAAATATTAGCTATACTTACGGGACAGCTTCTTATCCATAAACCTGAAACAGGGAGAAAAAAAAAGTCATACTTTACAAAAAATAGGCATGCTACATACTGTAAACTGGCAGGAGTTTTACCCTTTTTAAGAGACTTTATAGAGTTTTGTTTTAATTACAAAGAGATTAATGGAGCTGAAATATTGTAGTATAAAGAGCTCAGGGGGTCAAGAAATTAATAAATGGAACAAACAAAAAGTGTGTAAGTGAGAGGAGAAGAAATGAAAATGATAAAATGATAGTCACAATGTATTCAGCCAAACTATATTTTTTTTATTCCCTGGCTTTTACAGAGCCAATATACTTTTGTCCCAATACTTTACTAACATAAATATTAAGATCAGAGTTTAATAGAGTTTATTTCCTAATTATATATAGTGGTACACCATTAAAAGATTTCTTGGAGCCAGAACAGTTTAAAATATTTGTTAGAGCATTATTCTTAGTTTCTTCTACCCATAATATAATAAATTCTCGCGCATATGTATAACCATGACACAACTTTGGCCAAAAAACATGGGGTAAAAGGGTGTAAAGACTATATGAAAATCACATGTTGACCTTGATAATTTGATATTAGTCGGCTTGATATGATCAACTGTTTTAAAAGAGAAGTGTGGTGAATATTTGGCCTAAATGAAAGAGAAATAATAATTATTATTATGACTATTTTAAATCAAAAGTTGTGGACAAAATCTAAAAATTCCAAAAATTTGGTATAATCATATAAACTTTTGAAAGTGAATAATAATTTAATGATAATAGGCCTAGTAACATTAGTATTAAAATGTAAAAGAAAAAAAAAATTATAAAGGTATCGTGGGCCCTATTCTCTATGAAATGTAGGCCTACTAGGCTACAGTCCTGTTTTTTCGAAGTGACGAAGAAGAAGTTACTCTAATTGAATCCACTAACAATAATACTATAGGCCTACCATTTATTAGTAGATCTATATAAAATAAGAGGTTCTAGTACTCAAACAAATTCTTTTTGAAAAAAATATTTTCAAGAAATAAAACTAATCCTACTTATAAAAAACAACTTTACTAACAAAATTTCACATATAAAATAGAAAGTGGTTTAAATAGAAGAGGGCTAACATGATTTAAGTACAAATTTAGAAAATAATAGCTTGTTACACCTATTTGACAGGGTATAGTTTGGCCATATTCCTCCGCATTTCCTTAAACGCTTCAACCTCTGAACCAGAATAAATGTGTGTACACACTTTAATTTTATCAGATGTAGAAGGTAAGGTTAGGATTAGGTCATTTTGTAATTAATAGCACACATTATTTTATACTATAATAATAATTTATGAATTACTAACTAACCTTCCATGTTCAGAGAAAATTAAATGTTAGGTTTTAATATAAGTTAGGATGAGTAGGCCTTGGTTTACAGGCCCACATTTATGAGGTTAGCTATTTCTATAAAAAGTTGTCACAGTGTAGGCCTGCGTTGTGGTAATAAGTGGTAAACCATATCTCGAGAATATAGTAAAGGTATTTTAGTTGGTTAACAAATTTAATAAATTAAGCCTAACCTACTTTATAATAAAAGCCAAATATTTTAAAGTCTTTCCATTTTATGTGTCAAATGGAGTTATCTGGTAGTATTATTTTTGTGAAAATATATATATATTTTTTAAATAAATGGTTTACATTACTATACCCAAATGAAGCTGCAATAGGGGTCTATATTTTGGTTAAGAATCTGTACCTTTTAAGATAATGACACACATCTAAAATAATTAAGATTTTAAAATCACAAAAGTCACTGTGATGATGATGAGTTTTTTTTAATTCACAAAGAATTCATCTAAGAAATCAGTTAGCTACTTTAAAAGTGGTCAGGAATTTAATAGGTGGGCTCAATATAAGAATAAAAAGGTAGCACCACTCAGAGAAATTTGACAAGTCATCACTTTTGTCATCCTGTATGCAGCAGTTATATTCTAGACAAATAACATTAATTGGACATTGGAGTGGATTTTGAAGGTTTATTTATCATTTAAAGTTCCAAAACATGAAATGATTTTAACAACATAAGTGTGTCTTCTATATAGCTCTAAGTATTTGTGTTACGCACGCCGGCTTGTATAGGCCTAATTGAGTGACATCATAAGCTCAGCCAATCAGATTTCTTTCTCCATCAGGCGCTAGCTACCTTTAATTCTCTTAGCATTAAGTAGATCTATACAATTTTAGTAATGTCATAATCATGAGCTTAACAGACCATTTAGCCCGCTTCCGTGGCCACATGGCCTAAGGCGATACTTCCGCAATAGACCTAGACTGCCACTGACGGCGAAAAAGTGGTTCGATCCCAGTCAGGTGTACTGAGGGTAATTTTTCCCAAATGGTTTCCCACTCTCAACACAAATTTAGTTACACTTCTAAATTCAACCTTCCTCATCCCTAACCCATTAGCGTAGTTAGTACATAGGTATGTATATAAACTGAACTGGTGGTAAGACGCAGTGATGGATAACGCTTTTTTTTTACTTTGGTTCAAATTGATTCTAGGCCCTACGTGTTTTTGTGTTTGGAAACATGCAAGACTGATCTAAATATTTTGGCAATTTAAAGAATCAAAAGGCATAGAATGGGAGGAATAAAGCTTAGTACACCCAATATGACAATATCGATACTCTAAATGCAACCGTGACAAAATAACAGTCTGGTAAGATATGGTGACTGGTGGGGTCTATTACAGGGTATAAATTATTTGTCCTCATCCGGCCACATTATTTTAGATGCATTCAGCCCAATAATAGTAAAACTGCAATTAAACATAAAAGTATACAACAACAAAACCTTTACAAAATATAGAAAAAAAAGTACAGTATACATACACATGATATACATACACATTCTGCTACCATTATAATATCAGTTTCTACAAAATTACAAATAACGTTTCACCCACATATCACCTGGTCAAAATTGTTTTCTAGAATGTATCTTTTAACTTCCTTTTTAAAAAGATTTAAGTTTTTTCATCTTTATTTCTTGTGGTATTATATTGAAAAATTTTAGTCCCTTAATCTTTATTGAGTAGAGTCCAAAAGTAGTGTTGTTTATTCTTTTCTGGAAATAATTATTCAGACTTCTTGTAGAGTAATTCCCCTTTTTGTGTTCCCCAATTTTTAGCTTACTAATAGTTAGGCTGTTTTCAAGTTTATATACCATTACAACCGTATCCAAAAAAATAGCTTCAGTTAATTTCAAAATACCCAACCTTTTAAGCGTAAAGTCACCGTCCTCACCTTTGGGCAGCCGAAAAATATTCTTTAGTGCTGTGTTTTGTAGTCTTATTAGTGGTATTAAATAACTTTTTAACAGTATTACCCCAGATTACATTTAAGTAGGACAAGTGCGAGTTAACCAGAGCAAAGTAGATGGGCTTTAACACGTTTGGAGTGAATTTGTAGGAGTTTTTTTTGAGCACCCCAACTGGACCCCTTTTTTTTTTTTTGTGACATGGTTTATATGTGAGCTCCAGGATAGTGAGCTGTTAATGGTCAGACCGAGATATTTTGCTTTCCTTACTTGTTTCAGAACGTTATTCCCAAAGCTTATCTGGTAATTTTCTATAATCTTTCTATCTTTGTTTCCCGGTCTAGTAAAAATAATATAGTTAGACTTTTCAAGACTTAGCGACAGTTTATTGCCTCTTAACCAATGGTATAACAATTTCAGGTCTGTTTGAATATTCTCTGCTATAGTTTTAAAATTTGGTCCAATATAGAATACTTGTATCATCTGCATATAGTTGTAAATGGCCTTGAAAATTTACCTGAAAAATGTCGTTAACATAAATAAGAAAAAGTAAAGTAAAGGTCCAATTACTGAAACTTGAGGGACCCCACACGTGACACCACGTACAGTGCTTTCGTGATTGTTTGTGTTATATTGGAAAATATATTGTGCATATCTTACTACAGTGTCAAGAATAATAAATTTAAACGAAAAATAAACTCGAAACAACAAAATATCGAACATGGTTGACAAATACTTTTATAATAATAAAAAAAAAATACTCTATAGCGGTCTTGTTGCTAGTATAACACGAGGCTAAGTAGTTTCTAACCGAAACGTTAGAACTCATAATAAAAATACTTACTTTTTTAACTCTGGAGGATGCGCTTTACTCATATTTGAAGAGGTTGTAGACTTTAAGTAATATAGATCAATAAACCAGCTAAATTATGATTATTAATTTATACTAACGCCATTACTAAAACACAATCACAACCATTTCCCACCAAAAGACATAGGATAACACAACAGCAATTTCGAATATTAACTCATATCCACTAAACATGCGCGAGTACTAACGCGCTCTATACAGTACTTTAGGAACAAGAATTCCACTTTGGAAATTGACAAAAGCGTGACGTGTGTTGTCAGAGAGGGCAATTGTGGACATGGTATTGTTCCTATGGCACCAGTGGCACCATACAAAATATAACAACAAAACACTCATAAGCAAGCTGTAAAAGAAATTATTTAAAGGTTAGGTGGGTCAAGTCATCGACAGTGAAACCATCGAGAAAATTAAAATAAATATTTGGAAGACTGAGTGGGTCAAGTGGTCGACACTAGTACGACCATGTCATCGACACTCAACCCCATAATAAAATGTAATATTTTTAAGCTTAGATAGATCAAGTCATTGACACGACCTTGACAAACTCATCGACAAGCTCCAGTATAGGAGATTCAAGTCATCGACACTACTTGGATTAATTCGTTGACAAGCTCAGGTATAGAAGGGTCGGGTCAAGTCATCGACACGATAATAATACATCATATCAATAACTATTTTGTAATACAATATTATATGATATATAAAACAAAGAAAAAGGGAGCGTGTGTGTGTATATATATAAAATGGGCATAGCGCGATATCTATCTCAAGCAGGGGTCTGAAATTTTCAAAATGTGCCTCTTGCGCATGGACATGTGCACCTCAAAGCTGGAATTTTAAAATTTGAAAGATATATTTATTTAATTAATTAAAAGCTGGTTATGAATACATTTGTATCAATACATGTGAGAGAACAGTACAAAATAAAAATAAGGAATTAAAATTAGAATTAAAAACAACATAGTAATAATAGCAAGTACGTAATAAGAAAGTTACTTTAAGATAAAAATGAAAATTGAGGAAATTAATTAATATTACAATAAACAATACATGTACATGTAGGTATGTAGACCAAATAGTTCATGAAGCGTAGTTGCCGACATTCATGATGACGAAAAACCCCGTTCTCTCATCATAGCCCTGCTGGTCTTAAAAGTAAAATTTCTATTAGTACTATTTAGAAACTAGCTCTCCATTTAAGCATTAAAAAAGAATGTGAGCTTGCTTCTTTGGAAAAAAAAAATCGACCATTTTAACCTAAAGTAGAGCACATGAATAATGTGTCTTATTTTTATTCTATATTAATCAATTAAAACTAACAATAAAACATATTACAGTACCAACTAATTAATAATTCAATTGAAATAAAATAAATCGCATACACTATTAATGACTACACCATTACAACAGTCGATACTCGATAGTATAAATCGAATCGATCAACATGACAACAACGCTTTTGGTGGTTGATAAATTAACTAAAATAAAGTTGAAAGTACTCTTATAGTCTATCGGACCTTGCACCTCTATTCAGTATTTACTCTCAATTGTCAAATTTGTTTTGTTTCTATTTGTGAATCTGTCGAAAATTTTAGCTGAGAGAATTAATTCAATATTCGAGAAGAAATTTTGTAAACATATCTTGACAAAATATTTTCTGTAATAGGTTAAATTATATATTGTTTTTGAACGTAGGATTGTCATATTATGATATTTGTTCACTAATAGGGAGTGGCTTTGACAAAAGAAAAATGCATCGACGTAGAACACAAAACAATTTTACATATGTCAGTCCATGTGTTAAATATATGATTTTTATGCTTAATTTTATATTTTGGGTAAGTACACTTTAATAAATATTGCGACTTAGAACGCTTTTCCTCAAATTTTAAAGGTTTTCAATGAAAAAACACCAAAGCAAGTTCAATAAAAAAAATAACGATTATTATTTTAGTGTAATAGTGTAGTCCTACAAAATTAAATAAATGTAATCACAATTTGCTCTCTTTCCCAACAAATGCATTTCTTGAAAATTGATAATCTTTTATTATCTAAATGAAAACACACTTGCAAATCCACTAATAATTTTACATTCAGCAAACTTACACTAGGTCTATCTGAATAGTCAAGTACACTAGATTAGACAACTTTACACTTTGCATGCATTTGAGATCGAAGACTACAACAAACTATTTGAGTGACAAACTATCCTTTCCACATCCTTGAGTCTTCATTGCTGCTTTTTACCTATGATCTTAGAAACTATTTAAATGCCATCTGTCAATCAGAATTAGCATAAGCTACTTACAGATTTTTGGGAGATTCTTTTCACTGGACATAACAAAATATACCAACTATCCATCACAACACAACAATACTCTGGCTGTATCCGAATAGTCAAGTACACTTGACTTTATGACTTTACACTTACCACACACTTAAGATCGAAGACTGCAACAGAATATTTAAACGGCAAAATATCCTTTTCACACCCTTGAGTCCGCAGTGCTGCTTCCTACCACTGATCTTAGAAACTTTTAAACATCACCTATCAGCCTGAATTAGCATAGGCTACTTACAGATTTGTGGTGACTTATTTTCACTGCACATGACAAATTATCCAACACATTACAACACTACCAAACACAGTAGGCCCCTAAGCCTATATTTAACATACGTTATCAAATCTCTACTAGCTCTATCTTTAGCGGACGAAAAATTAAACAAGGGCCGATCAAACACCACATCGACGGTGTGTCAAGGGTAACTTGCAGTCACCCCTAGACTCAAGGTTGTGGGAGGGGTGCATTAGCACACTTTGTGACTATTCAGACGGATCTACATTTGACCACAGGATTGCTAATGCAACTATCAAGTGAACATCAAGTGTCAACGGCGCATAAAGTACTGGTAGACTATTTGGATACAGCCACAATGTAACTCAGACCTTTGGGGCCGTCCTTAAATTAAGTTAGGCTTTTTTTTCATGATTTTTGACACTACCTCCCCCACATAGGGGATAGTAAGATTTTCCATTAATACCTCTCCACCCCTATATCTTAAATAATTTCCTACGATTTGGTAAATTATATTATTTTAAGCCTAATTGTTAAATTACTTTCAAACATACTGATTGGTAATAAAGCAAGTGATATGATATTTTAGAGTATGTTATTTTCAGTAAAATTAGGTGTAACACATCACAAGTAAGTGAATATAAGTGAAATTTTTATGTCTGGTACATTTATTTTCTGCCAATTTTATTTTTTACCTTTAGATTTTGACCCCCCCCCCCCTCAGTCTCCCCTCCCCCCTCAGCTTCACACACCCCCTTTCCCCATTCATTCGTAATAAAAATACTGAGGCCCCAAAACCCTTAAGTAGTTTTAAGGGCAGCCCCTTTATGAATTTTAATATAGTTTAGTTTATTTCAAAGTACTCTTCAATTAGCCTTTGTTTGTAACATAAGATAGTAGACCTACAAAAAAAAGTGCTCATACCACTTCTTTGGTGCTGACTGACAGCTCACAGCTGACATCTGACAGCTCTGAAAAGTAACCAGACCAAATTATGTATCCCTACGCCGGACCATATGATCTGCAAAACCATGTGTTTAGCAGCTGTCACTTCTGACAGTCAAATTTTAAGTTTATACAAGAAACCTATATGACTGTTTTATTTATTTTCTATATATTGTTGACCTTGATATGTTGATGGCCTAGTATTATAAATTTTTTCAAGAATATAATATTTAAAAAAAAAAATAGTATTTAATCCCATATCAATTTTTATTGTAATAAATAAAGTTTTAATAAAAAAATTCCAATTTTCTTATAGAAAATTATAAAAAAATCCATTTTTTTGTTAATATTAGTATTATTAACAACATTAATAAATGTGAAAAATCTGAATAGCAATTACTACAAATAGAAAAAAAAAGTCAAACATTTTTAAGAGTATTACAACATGTTGGTGACCTGGTGGTCTAGGGGTAAGGTGTCAGACTTCTGTACTGGGGGTCTGGGGTTCATTCCTCAGTCCAGGCACAAATTTATTTGATTTCCGAACCCTTTCTTGACCTCTGACAAGATGTGTATTAATCACAACTTGTGAATGTGTGTAATGCCAGGCTTCCACCGTGGTTCGGATCCCATGTTAAACTGTAGGTCCTCCATTTCATTTCACAATTATCCAACTGTTACACATTAGTGTAAGTGCATATAACCCAAATGGGTATAAAGACGGTGCGATGATAATAATAATAATAATCAGAAAACATTCTAGAGTAGTTTAAAGTAAGGAGTGGTAATAAAGTTAAAACTTAGATAGAAAACTCATAAATAGTTATATGGATTATTTGACTTTTAATATTAAAAAAAATTGATTTTATTTTGCTTTGCTTTTAATGAGCTACAAAATATTAAAAAAATACATTAGTTATTAGCTAATAATCTCCAAACAAATTCCCCTATTGATACACTTTTATTCTTTCATTCTCACTCAAATCTTATGATCTATGTCCCTCCACCTCTTTATTATTTTACATTTAGACAATCTGTTTAGTAAGCTACACACTTTCTCCTGCCTCTTGCACTTCTGTAGTGGGTCCCAACAGATCTCTAACTTTCAATCTCAACAAGTGGACACGCCACCGACTGAGCTCAGGTAGTTTTTTTTAATCTGTTAAATATTTCATTATTTTATTTCAGCTGTTTGGTGGACTTCTTATTGGAGTCGGTCTCTATGCGTTCGTTGATAAATGGCAAGCAACTGGTTTGGTAAAAGTGGAGACTATTTATGATGTCGTTCTGAACATCTCTCTTGTCATGGTCATCGCTGGTGGTGTCATCTTCGTTGTGAGCTTTGCCGGATGTGTTGGTGCCCTGAGGGAAAACACTTGCTTACTCAAATTTGTAAGTACATTCTGAAATTTCTTTTAAAATTAAGTCATTATTTTGTTAATTTTCTTGGTTAAAGTTTTTGTTTTACCTGTTCAGGTTAAATGCATATAATTTACACTTACTCTAATGGGGCAGGGATGAGGAAGGAATCATTTTATAGGTAAGCTGCCTACATTTGTGTGGAAGGAGAGTGGGAAAACATTTAGGAAATACCACCCTCAGTAGACCCGACCGTGATTCGAACCCCATTCTCCCAGTCTTCTTCAGACCAATCTAACACTAGTGTGAGGCCTTAGACGGTTCAGCCACTGAAGCAGGTAAGTCTCTTAACTCTGCGCATCATTTAGTTTGTGGGCTTATAAAATAAAATATCAATAACTATGTAGTAAATCTAAGACAATCTTTAGCTATTAAAAGAAGTTGGCTCATTTTCAACATATCAAGTAAAATTTGATAAATGTTAAAACAAAAACTCATCATTTCTTTTATTGTTTGCACCATTGGGCCCCCTCATTGCTAAAAACATTTTCTTGTTTTCTAGTATTCGTTGTGTCTTCTCATATTTTTCCTGCTGGAAATGGCCATTGCAATTATGGGCTTTGTGTTCCCCCATACCATGCAGTCTGTGCTGGAAGAGTCCTTCACGGATAAAATTATTCAAACTTACAGAGAGGACGCAGACCTGCAGAACCTGATTGACTTTGCTCAGCAAGAAGTGAGTTGGCGCATCTAATTTATTTATTACCTTTTTTTTTCAGCACCGCATCTATTCAGACTTTACACATATTTAATAATTAAACTAATGTGTTAGGGAGGAGGAAGGTTAAATTTATAGGAAATGTACCCACATTTGTATAGGAATGGAGAGAAAACCCATTTAGAAAAAACACCTGAAGTACACTCAAATGGGATTCAAACCTCAATGTCCCAGGCATAGGCAATCTAGTCTAGTGTGAGCATGACGCTTTAGACCATGAGGCTACCAAAGTAGACGGTAGTACTTTTATTTTATATCCTGGGTCAACAGTAGTGGGGCACAGGCAGGAAAAATCTGAGAAATTAATTAATAAAAACACAGAGAATTGGCGAATTTAAATATTTGACTAAAAAAATATATTTTTTTTGTCTGAATACTAACAAAAGTAATAGATTTGTTTCTCAAGCATTAATAAAACACATTTATTACATGTTGGATTTTAATATGAGGTGGTTGTATAGTGTTACCACAATTCAAGGTTGAAAAAAACCCAGGTTGTTTAAAAAAATCATCCAAATTGAGTTATATTGGGTTTTATTGTTTTTTTGTGATTTTATTAAAGATGATATGTATGTCATCTGATTAAACCAATAATTTAAATATAAATTATTCAGGATCCAGAGAAACATATTTTAATTTAGTAAGGAAAGTAGTACGGTAATAAGAAACATCACAAAGGAAAACAATAATGTAACAATGTAATTATTTACAACAATACTGTATAAGCTAGCAGGCAGAAAAAAACAATTGTTTGTGTAGAAAGAATAGAAAGAGGTGGGATGCGAGACCCTGCATCAAATTACTGGCAAGCCAGATGCAGAATAATTGATTTGTTGCTTTCTTTAGTTAAAGTTGAAAGTAATAGCTTTTGTTATCTCATTTGCTTTTTTGACATAGTATTATTTCTAGAGCCTATCATTTACACAGTGTAGGTAGCTTAAAATGATATTATCCCAAGTGAGTTGCTAGTTAAATACAAATCAATGTATTATTATTATTATTTTATTTATTTATTATTATTGTTTAGTTTGAACCCAAAGGTTTTCAACAGAATGACTAATCATTTTAAAAAATTAAACGATTGATTTGTACCCAAAATATAAGGAGTGGGATTTTTTAAGTGTTTTTTTTGGTGGGGGGCTGGGTGAAATTACAACAACCCTGCCACAATTACAACATTAGGTACTGGACAATCAGACACCTTAGCTCAATTGGTAGCTTGTATACTTACTGAGCCAAGGGTCCCAGCTTCGATTCCTGGCATGGCCCAAAAATTTATCTTTGGTGAAATGTAGTTTTACACTTTCTCATTGATAAATTAACAACCAGGGACTGGATGTTGTGCCTGTCCTAGTCTTAAGTTTGATTTTAAGCCATATGAAGCTATGACAGGTCTAGCAACTGGCAGTGGAAAATAAATGGCTTGAGTAAAAAAAACACCCCGGGCCACAGGCTGGAAACAATAATTGATGTATTCCCTTGTGGGACGGGGCTTAGAATAGTCCCACAGTAACCCCTGCTTGTCATAAGAGATGACTAAAAGGGGAGACTTATGTGCAGGACGTACCTCATACAGGACAAACCTATCTTAGATCTTTCCTTTCACCTAATTTTTTTCTTCCTTTTTCTCTCTTCTTAATTATCCTCCCTTCTCTTTATTTGTTCCCTCTATCTTTCCTTACTTCTTTCTTCCCTTCCCCCTGCCGTTCAGTCCTGCACGGAAGCTTTTGTCATGTTCGTTGATGACCTTGGCTGCCAACCTGGTTCTCCTCGGACAACTACTGGATACCTCTGCAATTGAGCTCCTTCATGAAAGTGCGATGGTTAAAATATCTTGGTAGAAGGGCCTTAGGTTTGACAATAATCGAGTACCCTACCTTGAGAAAAGACCGGTTGCATTCATGAGGGCCTGGACATAAAATTGGCTCTGTCATGTCTAACATCGTATGGGGCCCGCGTCTAGAGAGTTAACAGGGCCTCGTATGGTAGAACCAACTTGGATCACCCTGGGTCTACAATCTTAGTATTGTGCGGGCTGTCCCCATAAAAAGGCATGGCCTCCATTGTCACAGCTGACACCTTACTGTCTGCTAGCAGCGTACTGCTAACGCCCGCTGGCAACTTACTGCCCGGCCCCTCTCAGGGTCGTAATGAAGATAAGAGGTGGAAACGGGTCGGGCCTCCCAGCCCATCATTGGAAAAGGTCCAGGAAGTGGTGAGGCCCTAGCCCCGCTTCCTGGTAATGTCTCAAGTAGAGGATAGTGAGAATATCAGATGTGTCGGCCCATTTGTCCTTGAAAGAGTGATAAATAGAGCTGCCAAGTCTGGAGTTTTAATTAGAAAACTGTGCGATGGCACCATCATGATTCAGACTGCGACTAACAATCAGACCTCAAACTTAATGGCAATAACGGAATTACCACTGAGCAACACAAATAAAATTCAGGTAAAGGTGGAAACTCATAGATTTCTCAATGCTTGCAAGGGAGTGATCAATTGTTTCGACCTTGACTGCGTGAGGGTCTTGAATCTCAGCATGTCACTAAAGTTTACAGAATTGTTATTAAAAAGAATGGCCAAGAAAAAAAAGATCGACTCCTAAGTCCTCACCTTTGCGACTCCTACCCTTCCAAAGGAGGTTTGCGCTGGTTTTCACGTGCTCAGGGTCCGGCCGTACCTCCCTAACCCTCGGCGCTGTTTTCACTGTCAGGAACTAGGACATACAAAGCTGAGATGCCGTGGAAAGCCAACCTGTGCAGATTGTGGACAAGAGGCTGACTACACCTCGTGTGAGTCTCCAAAGTTTTGTGTTAACTTTAAGGGCTTGCGCTCTGCCTAGTTTAGGGCCTGTCCGAAATGGAAGGCGGAGAAAAAAGTCCTGGAGATTCAAACAGAAAAAAAATCCCATACACCCAGGCGCGAAAAGAATATATACTACTTCAGGCTCCGGTATTCCAGACATCATATAGCCAAATTGTCAGCCAGAACATCAATTGTCTTAACTGCCATTGCACGGTTAATCTTACAAAGATGCCTTCTCGACCCGTGCCACTGGTCTCTACTCGAAACATTAATGACTATGCTGCGCCAGCTTTTTTTATTGCTAATACTAATGTTGTATAGGAGAGGACAATGCCCCAAAGATCCTCTCCACCACCGGTACCCCCTAGAAGACCGCCCCCGAGCGCTCCTTGAGTAACCCCCCAAGCCCTCCTCGGGGAACCTTCTCCTGAACCCTCCTTTGGGAAAACCCCCTCGACCTCTCCTCAGGGCCCTAAATTACGTTCGGACATTGTCGAGCCCTTCAATCTCGCCTCGGGACTCCGGAGGTTGGGATGAGTGGCAGTACAGGTGAGGCCGCAAAGACAAGTCCCACTGTTGCCTTGAGGAAGGACCAGCGAGGCACCACCGATAAAATTACCGGAAAGAAAGTGTCGAAGGCCTTAACAAAGCCTTCGTGCAAGGATATATCAACTCAGTCTGTCTAAAATAAATCAAAGCCTCTCCTGAAGCGAGAGGTCCAGGAGAAACTGGGAAAGGCAAGAGGACTTTAAAAGGTCCTCAATCAATTTTTATATTTAAGAGATAGTGTTATAGATTGTGAGGATAGTTAAATCTTATATTAATAAATAATTTTGCTACTACAATGGAATTGTAGGAGTTTCTATTCTCGTGTAGAGGAAATTAAACTACTAATTTCTTCCCTGCATCCTCCCATCTTATGTTTGCAGGAAACCCACTTCCACCCAACTGACAACCCGATACATGAAAGTGTGAAATGAATTCACCCTTCAAAGTACAGTGAAATTTCCCTAACTGACACCACCTCTTAATCGAGGATTCTCTATAAAGGACGGTTTAAATTTCCCCGTAGAAAAACATGGGCTCTTAACGGTAAAACAACTTCCTAGTAACGAAAATGGACACTTAGACACACATTTTTGTGCATAAAATTCTCCAAACAATGAACAAAAATTTGAAAACACCAGTCAATTTTAGTATTTGCCTGTAGATATGTCAGGAATGCCAATCTTTTGCGTGAAGTGTGATCATTTCTGCCCTCTTTCTCTAGAGAAAGTTTTTAAAGTACCCAACATAACATTAACTACAATATTTCAGGTTGCAATCTGTTCAGTAAGCTATGTACAATATTTATTCATTAGTCATAACTTTTAACCTTCATACAATACTTCACAGCACAGCTATTAGATTGTTGTAGTTAATATTCACAGTATATAGGTTCATATAAATTAAGACTGTGATAAAGAAGTATAATTAATGTTTTTTTTCCATTTACCATACTTTTTTTGACCTCATTAAGGCCCACTATTAAGAGATTTCACTGTATATAATATTAGAGGTAAACAATCACTCTGCTATTGATGGATTAGCTGTAACGATAGTGATGATTATTTTGTGTTTCCTCTTCCAGTTTCGATGCTGCGGCCTGAGTTCGGAAGGCCACATGGACTGGGCTAAGAATGAGTACTTCAACTGCACCTCTCCCAGTGTTGAGCGCTGTGGCGTTCCTTTCTCCTGTTGTATGAACGCCACAGACATATCTGTAAGTACACTTGGCAGTCATGTCGAGACTAAGCACATTAATAACTGTCTACGCACACCTCGGTGAATTGTGGCTATTCATGTTCATCGTGTTTCAAGTGTCAAAGATTGGGCCAGGGCTGAAACCACACATCGTTTTATTTATCACATAATGTAATATTTTTCTATCACCTCATCTTGCTACCTGATCAGTTTTCACATACCTATTATAATTATTACTTTAATGGGGTAGAGACGAGGAAGAAAGCATTTTAGAGATAATCTACCCGCATTTGCATGGAAGGAGAGTGGGAAACCATTTAGGAAAAAATCCCCCTCAGATCCCCCCCGTCCAGGAATCGAATTCCGATCTCTTATCATCAGCAGGCCAGCCCAACATGAATGTGGCACCTTGGACCAATTCGGGCACTTAAGCGGGTCAACGCGATATTAATAGCCCAGCTCATGGCCGATAAACTGAGTAATTAGATACCTGATTACTGTTGAACTAGAAAACAGTGTGTTTTTCTATACACTTCACATGACAAAAGTGAAATTGGGCTCAGTTTAATAGTTTTATCAATTAAAATATTTTTGATGTTGTATTTTTTTAAATCATTGTGAAATTGTTTTACTGGTTTAAATTCCTACACCATCATCAACTATTTACAGCCTGTGACAAGGTCAATTTAGTTAAATGCCTCATATTATTCCTCCTCTGTCTATGTCCATTTGTTTCACACACTTGCTGCTAGCTGCTCACTTCCACTGTTTTCTAAAGTATGATAAATAAAACTGCACCACAATGCGTCACCTTGTGCCAGCTGTATAACCTATCTGTGGGGGGATGTCTCTCTCAACCGTGACTTTTATCATTTACTGAAACCCTTCCTGAGGATGACTGTAGTGCAATATCTCAAACTTGTAAATGCATTACAAATTACTGACAACTGATGACATCGCATGCACTTCACAAGTGGACAGCTAAAGACTTACAGGCTAGAGAGGTTACATCACTTAGTGAACATTAGTTATTGAATGAGAAGGATAGTAAGGGAAATTCTAAAGACAAACACACATGCTTTTTTTAAAGTATATTTTTATACAATGTTGCAGAATTATGGTGGATATGCCACCATCTGGAATGAGACTAGCAGGCGAAAGTTGGATTTAAAAGCAATTTTTTGATGATTCGAGTGAATTGATATGTTTCCATAATACTTTTGTTTTAACAGGCACACCAACTTTGTACCAAGAGCACTAAGGGTTGGTTGGTAAAGTTTGTGTTAACACAACAGGTAGGCTAACAATGAATTGGTATTATGATATGGGTGACAAGAATGTTGGTGAATTTTGTATGAGTAAATAGTGCCTATATTAGAGCTTGTGAGATATGAATTTAGTGTGCAGAAGTGTGTGATAAATTAAAAGTATATGCCTTAATAATAGACAGTGAAATTTATCAATATATTGTTTTATTGGAACTAGTAGCATTTCATCTGAATCATGGCTCTAATAATTTTTGTTTTTATTTCAGAGTGGTTTGGTGAATATAATGTGTGGCTATGATGTACAGGAGTTGTCCGTAAGTAATAAAGGTTTATTTTACTTGATAGTATAGAATATTTTTTTTTATAAAGTTGACCTTAGGAGTATTGAGATAAATTGCTAGCCTCAGGACCCGACATTCATGGATTCAAACTCAGCTGGGTTTGACGGATTTTCTTGAGTGATAAAAATCCTTAGCGCTACTTGCCTCATAGGGAAAGTAAAGTGGTCGGTCCCATACCAATTGTGGTATGTAATAAGAACCCTGGAACGTACATGAAAATATCTTTTCCCGGTAAAATTGGCAGACCCTTTCACTCTCGCTCATAGAAATTCTTGTCTGCTAATATAATCAGTTCAAGGTTTAGAAAGTGTGCATTAAATATCTCTCAAATAAATAATATAAATAAATGTATAAAAATCTTTTCACATTAGTACTTCTTTATCATTTGCCATTTTGTCTATTAATTGATAACACAATTTAAAATTGTAATGAATTTTAAAAAAATCAACTATTCTATTTGCCACAACTCAAGGAATTATATTATGCACAGGTTGCGGAAGCTGGTAAGAAAGTTTGGACCAGTGGTTGTATAGAAATAGTTCGGTCATGGGCCGAGAAGAACCTCTACACTATTGCTGGTTTTGCTCTGGGCATCGCTCTTTCACAGGTGAGATTTGACTGAGTATTTTGTCTAGTAGAGTTTAAGGTATCAATTGCTACTTTCGTTTTTGTATAAATGGTAATAATAATCTCTTCCTTACTATCATCATTCAAATACCTTGAAGAATTACCTTTATGCATGGGAATCAAACCCGGAACCTTTGGACTGGCGCACCGAGGAAGTTTCCCTCCAACCCACAAATTAGTCTTTGCATCATTTTTCTTGTATTGAACATTACTTCCTCTATGAGTAGGTCTTTGATAAACTCTTGACTTGGCACACCCTGCGTTTTTTTACCCCATCTTTTATTCACACCGATGTGAATTAATTTTCTCTTCACTACCCTTTTTATTCCTATTCCTTAGATTAAATTGATGCTGACCCCTATATTGAATACACAACTTGAATAATAGCGGTTCACAAAGTCCATTTTCTCCATTCCAAGTGAACTCTATAATCAACTACCTATATGAAATATCAAAGCCAAATCACTCCATATATATTTGGTTTAAATTAGGAGGGATAGCCAGCACACTTACCTTGGTGATACTGGAGTAGAAATTGTTTAGATATGACACTAAAAAACACACAAACACATTTTTTTAAGGACAAGCTTTCACTGTCACAGACAGCTTCATCAAGTCAGCTGTGGACAGTCAACCTTACAGTTCAACCAAGAAATCAGTCTACTCTCCTGACCTGATGAAGCTGTCTGTGACAGTGAAAGCTTGTCCTTAAAAAAATGTGTTTGTGTTTTTTAGTGTCATATCTAAACAATTTCTACTCCAGTATCACCAAGGTAAGTGTGCTGGCTATCCCTCCTAATTTAAACCATGATTTAGCCTAGTGCTCTATACCACATAACCTCCATATATATTTGTTATTTGTTTTATGCTTTATGAATTAAAATCATTTGTCAAAAGTTTTAAATGAATAATTGCCTAATGGCTTGAAAACAAATGTAGAAACAATACAATAATTTAAAGTAACTGATAAGGAAGAAGTCACCCTGAAGGTAAAGTTGTGTTAGGCCTAAGACCAGAACAAATACACTTCTCTCTTCATTTTTTAATTCACTTTTCACGCTTCTCCATTTTTTATTTATTTTTCACACTTCTCTACATTTAAACAGTTAAACACTGTTTTTATTTTTTTTGAGATACTCCATAACATACTAAGAGACACAAACAAAAAACACACAAAAACAAAGAAAAATATATGGAACTACGTACTTGACATATTTGAAAACTATCTGAAAACTTACTGTTGGTGAATTACAGGTAGCCTAAATGATATAACAGGAGGAAGGCTTGAATAGATAGCCGGAAGTTAATGGTACATTCCACCATATAGACTTAGTCCTTTATCTTAAAATAGAAACATTTACTAAAAACTTGTAAGATTTGTTACTGAAACACAATCCATTAGAGAATTGAATCTGGAATTTTATTTGCAAACCATAGTCTTCAACGCTTTGCACTCCCCTATTTATTAGGCAAGAGATTTTTTTTATAAATATTGTAAATATTTAAATGGTCTTGTGAAATTTTATTGTTTTATTTCCTAGTTGTTTGTGATCTACCTTGCCAAGACACTGGAAGGTCAAATTGATTTGCAAAAATCAAGGTGGAACACATGAAACATTGCCTACCGTCTCGGATAAATGGAGGATAAATGTCACGGTAGGCTAAATTTTTTTGATAAACAACAACAACAAAAAAAGAGACCGACTCGTGGCTCTTGTGTGAAAGGACATGACATGAAATCAGCCGACTTGGTTGTATTTGTAGTGTTTTGAAGTGACCAATGTGTGGAATGATATACAAAAAGCTTTCACTGTGCTTGTGTCTCGAAATGTGATTGTCACTGGTTTTTTAAATTTTTTAGTGTAATTTTTATTTTAAAAAACGCTATCAATTTATCATGTGCGTTGTATTGTTGTTTCTCTACTACACTTTTATTCGGCATCACCTGAAGATCTAATGAATTATATGATATAAATTAATATAATATAACATATTTTAATCTTGAAACCCTAGAAATACTAATCATAATTTTTCTTAAATAAAACAATATTTGTATGTTCTTTTAAATACCTAATTGACATTTGAAATAAGCTTCTCGTTGTTTAGTGTACATTTGATTTGTGTCGATATTTGGGAAGTCATATACACTGAGTTAACTCTGAAAAGTAACAGTCTTACCTTGACATATTTCACTATGATGAGGCTTATAATCGAGGGCTATAGCTTAATTGGTCAAGGTAAGAACGCAACCTTTCAAGTTAAACAAAGTGTACATTTATATACACATTAGTGTATTATTTGTAAATACTAAATATGCATGTCTTATCTCACTCGACATTATTTGTTGCTAGTATGTACAAGTATTCATATCATAGTTGTTCTGAGATCCATTTGAAATTCATATTGCATAAACCTTTTTAATTTCTTGCACCAATATTTATTCACTTCTCATTTGTAATGAATACTTATTATCTGTGTCAAATTAAAGCTAGTTTAGCTTAAAAATGCAACAAATATTATGACCAATTTTGAAATTTAGAATGGAATGTATGAGGTAACATATGGGAATAAAGTGTGCTGAAATTAATAAAAGTTTAAAGGGGTGTGCTAACTGCTAAGTCCAATTTTTTGAACAAAAAAATTATATAATCCCAAAGTCAAATTGAAGTTTGAATATTAAAAAAAAATTGTTTACTGTTGGTGATAAAAGAATTTTGTGTTTTAACTGTACCCTCCCTAAAGGGTTAGAGAAGGTAAAAAAACACATAAAGAAAGAAATACAAATAATACAGAGTTTTATTAATGATACACATAACAGAGTACAGTATGTGACATTAAGGATAGTTCATTTGGTTTCCATTGTCTTCTGTAGTAAATATAATGTGATTGTAGAGTGTAGTATCACAAGTAGATAAAGAAATACATAATAAACAGAAAACAAAACGTCCAGTTTAATGAGCCACTAGTGGTTAACTAAAACAAATTATTGTTTGGGATCAATATCCAGGATTATAAAGACTCCCGAGAAGACAGAACAGTGGCGGGTCAATAATTATAAACATTTTGAGAAATCCCTTGAACTGACCTCAAGAAAGAGTTCGCTCGGTTTAATGTCTGTACCCCAAAGAACACGACCACTAACCCATCAGCTTGTGCTCACTCAGGTTCTTAAGAAGCCTAGCTACTTAGGCATCTAGCAATTAAGCGATTAAAGCTTCCCGAGGGCAGAGCCAATAATAAGTAGTAAAATACAGGATCACATAATAGTACAGTACAAGATACTTAGCCAGGGCCAAGAGACCTAATTAGGTCATCAAAACACATCTAGCACTCCCCAATAATGACTCAAGACTTTCCCTTCTTGGCTATTCAAACATCGCCAAGCAACCAATCTAATGTTAATTAGCCACTTAGCCATAGTGATGGCTGTATATAAATGTGATTCTAACATAACTCAAACTCATGCGAATAAGCCGCTTAGCGCAATAATAATAATAATATTTAGCACCGCGTCTTACTACCCGTTCGGGTTATACGCTCTTAGCACAATAAACAACACAAGTAGTACTTATTGGCAAGAAACAATATCTGCTCATTGAACTATCATGCCCTAGTTGACTCTTGTGACAACTCTTGAAATATCAGCCTAATTATTTCCATACTTATATACATCAATTTACCAGGGGATTGACTCAGAAAGAAACGAGCTCTTCACAACTCCCAAATAAGTTGAGGCGATGCTTAATCTTCACATTACTCGTCACTATACTTTTAGAATTACATAGCAAAAGCTACACAACTCGGCGAGCAACCGTACAAACCGTACGTAGACGAGAATTAGCCAGTCCGGCTAGCAAACAGTCCATGTGAAACCCAACTCAAACGAAATCAGCTGTGACAGTGCAGCATTATTGTAGCCCCAGTGGTAGAGCAAGTGGCACACTTCTAGTGCACTGTAGATAGACTAAGGTAGTGTTGATAATCCAAGTGAGGCGGGATACTACCTACGGGTAGCCCCTGTGTTGACTCCACCGGACTCCATTCCGGCCAGGGTCTACTCAGATTAACTGCTACAGTAGAGAAGGTACAGTTAGAGACCCGATCAGTCGTAAATTATTACAAGTTTTGTATCTTATTCTGCTCGAGTGGTATATTAAATCAACTTCTAGACTGAGAAGGAAAAAGGAAGAGGAGAACAGGTGTCAGCCAATCACATTTTACAGCAACAACGCAGGTCATCGGG